>CANUEP010157243.1:0-17879 GCA_947857235.1 Jatropha podagrica
TCTATTATTATATAAATATATATATATCTATTATATATAGTATATATATTTCTTTTTATATAAAATATTCCCGCTCTTATGGAAGAGTCGTCTTCCCGGTTGAAAGGACTTCCGTCCCTCTGAACACTTGGATGTCCAGACTTGGCTACACTCGTGGGATGATGGAGTATCAGTACCACCTTCCGTGAGGATAGGTGGCCGATAACCCAACCAACCCGAGTTTTCCAATCTTGTCGTAACACGACCAGAAATATCCGAATGGGACCAATTCAGGGTTCACATTCCAGATATTCCAATGGTAGGTTACAACTGAACCAGAAAACAGGGTAAAGTAAAGAGTGCCACCCCCTCTTTTCTATTTAAGGAAACTCACTCAGGTGCTGTTTGGTCCCGAGTTCGCCTCTGCGGCTGTTCATTCAGTATTGGGGTTCAACTTCTTCGTTGTCCCCTTTCTGAATCTCTTATGAGAGCCTTGCGCTTACCTTACCACTTCTTAAATTAAATCTTGCGAGCGAGTCTAGAGTTATAGAGCTACTCTTCTGCTGTTCTTTCTCTGATGATATTAAGAGTGTTGTTTGACTCTCTATAGCTCGTTTCATGTATTACACTCGCAGGGACACCCTGTGGTTTCTCTTATGAGATCCCTTGTCATCACATCCAACTACCGATCGAATTCTCTTTATCGTATGTATTATATATATATAATTTCGACTGGCAACTAGCCGGAGGAACGGTACACACCGTGAGACCGACCAAACCCCCTTTTCTTTCCCACCTCGCATTGAACTCAAGCAGGCCGAGAAGAGAGGTCCGGCCATGGATAGGCGTAACCTTTGGCATGAGATTGATCAACTAAGCCATCAGTCTAGCGGGACAACTGGAGCTGTAAGTAAGAATTACGATTCGAAATGCTTACTCTGATGGTGTTCCGGGGGATTCTCCGGAGGGGTCGCTGCCTTCTCCTGTACCAGAACAGAAGAAAAAGACGGGCATTTATGGCATTTCTAGCGGAGATGGGGATCTTTCTATCTATTAGTTGGAGATGGAGATCTTTCTATCTATTAGTTCCATTCCACTTTTGACTAATAGTCAATTCTTTCCCCTAAAGACTGGCCCTCGGGAAGAGATCTCCACCTGTCAAAAGTCTGGTCGGTCTACCTTGTCCTTCGACGTTGAGATCTGGTGTCACGAACCAACCTTCTCTGAGATTGGAAGAGTATTCCCTTATGGAGCCTCCCAATCCTGTCTGTGACGAAGGCCCCCTCTCCGATTTCTCTTAGCGGCGGGGAAGCAAGCATCTGAAAGTTTCTCTCGAGTCAGAGGGCTTAGTTGAAAATCCAAACTTTTTAGTCTTAACTAAGTGAAGTCAAAGAATGATGATGATGATTCGGCCATCGGGGAGAATTTGGTTGCTCGCATACTATCTCCGGTTCTTGAGAGGGCTAGAGAGCTCAACCCAATCGCAAGAATCGTCATCACTGGGGGTGAAAGGAAAGTGCGAATCACGCGTTCACCTTTTCTGTCGCCGCCGGTTTGGATGAGAGTGCCGTTGGGGGAGCCCATCCCGCCTATAGGTATGACGCTTTCGTTTTCCTCTTTCTTGGCAACGGTAAACGCTCCCTAGCAATTTTTTGACCTAGCCTGCTAATCTATTGAATGAGGATACGGGATGAAATCCTATATTCTAGTAAAGAATAGTCAAAATAGGATTGTTTGTTGGACTGGCCAGTGATTCATGCCCGACAGCCTCTTAGCTAGAAGAGAAGTAGGATGATGCGAGTTAATGCAAGTTTCCTAGCAGCTCATTGAGTTATCCAGCAAGCCTATTAGCAAGATCGACTTCATGAACACTATGCCAATCCAGCTAGTTCCTCAGCTAAGTGAGTTCAGCGAGTCTCTGATTCTGGCTACTCGTTTAGCGATTAGCAGTTAGCGAGTGTCTATCTATGTCACACTTTGATCTCAGACACTCCTTGCATTGAATTCCGGAAGTTCTCGCTGACCGAGCCACGCGAAGAGTACCAGACTGGTGCTTGTACGTCTTCCCATTCCAGGGTCAATCGAGTCTACGAACGGAGAAATTCATTCTTTTTCGAGACCAAGAGTGAGCCCTTTTGTTCTCGATGGAGTCAATGCTAGAAGTAGGACTCTTTCGGTAGCCTCTTAGTGATCAGAGGTGCAATGCCTTTTTCTTTGCTGCTTTTTAACAGCCCTCGCGCATCAAGGGCTGATTTTCATTTCTTGCTTGACGAGCTAATAAGTACACCATTAGTTATGGGTCACTTCCGTCGATCTATCATTCGAAGTCTTCGCTGTCGGTTATCGGGTTGCAGGTCTGATGATCTTTTCTCTTCTTTCAGAAGCTAGGATTGGACCGGCTTTCCTTTCTTAACCAGGCTCAAGGGAAGTTAGGAGTTTAAGAAGCCTTGGTGCCCAGCGAAAGCGAGTTCTTCCTTTTCCTTTAATAAGATAAGGCAATTGCCCGTGTAAAGGGAAAGCTACCAAACTCTCTTTAGATTGATGCCCGAGATCATTCCTTTTACGGGTAACTGCAGGGGGTATGGTATCAGGGGGGGAAAGGAATGGGACATGGAAAGCCAGCTTAGTTAATTTGGTACGTGGCCCTTGAAGGTTCGTTTCTTTACATCCAGTGCTCTTTTCCGGGTAAGATTTTGAATCCTACTTTCATCCTCTTTCATTCCCGGCAGTATGAGATCTAGTGGAATTAGTGGACGACTCTGAATGCAGAGTAAGAAACTACGGGTTTTTTGATCGACAACTTGCTAGTCGACAGAAGGGACGGTCTCACAACCCTCGATAGCTTTCTGGTTTAACTAGTTTCTGGAACTCTGATAGCACCTTCGACTTCAAAAGTCTCGAAAATCCAGACTTCAATCGCAAATTCTCAGTTGGAAGAATCTTTGTAATAGAGGTAGTATACCGGGCTAGCAGGACTGAATGCTTAGTAAGCTACCCGTATATAGGTATGTGGGAAGGTAATTTAATATTTCGACTTACTTTATAAGGCCTTGAATTGAGGGATAACCTCTTTCTCTTTCTAGGGCAGGTGCAGGAGCCGCCAGCCGGCCTGTACTGCTAAAGAAAAGGGGCTATGGAGATGAATGCCCGTAGATCGAGGCTGAGCTGGTGGCCAATGAGAATCGTACTTTTCTAACCAAGCTTGTGAAAGGGAGGGAAAAGCACCAGCCGGCCAGGAATGATGACCAGGGTCGATTTCCTCTTCCTTCCACTTCCAGATGAACGGGAAGTGGAGAACGAAGGGGAAGGGAAAGATTCCTGCTTGTACAGTGGGACCTCGTTCTCGACCAATTGATTAGCCAGACCTCTTTCGATCCTTTGAAACCGACCGATTGAAAGAGGTTGGAACGATTCCTGTGTACTCTCCCCATGAAAGCACATTCGGGAATAGCTCCTCCTTTAGAGCTCTCGTACTTAGTGGCGAGTTCGAGCCTTAGAAGCATGCGAAGGAAAAAGAGTTGTACATCCAATTGCACAGGCCATTTACCTTAGATGGTAGGCCAAAGAAGCAGTTTCAAATTAAACGTGTAAAGCCAGCTTAAGTCTAAGTCCCTGTCTCTTAGACCAAAAAAAAGTAAGTGAGTTTTTCAAAGTCCCGTAACAGCAATCGCTTTTTATTTTAAAGGTTATGAAGGAATGAAATCGTCTTGGGACTTAAGCTGTTACAGCCAGTTTCTTTTAGCTTGAATTAAGGCTTCGAAGCCCCTCTCTTTGTAACTACAGAGGTAGGCAAACCTAAGTTTAGAGCCACCTCGATTCGGGATGTCGGAACACCAACCGGATCGGAAACAAAATCAGATTGAGGATCGGGGTAAAACCATTCTCAGAGGGAGCAGGTTTAACGGATTGGAAAGCTTTACATAATGTAATGTTAAATTGAGAATTGCCCTAACCTAAGATTGATGGTTTTACCTCGAATAAAGTGACATCTTTGTGGGTTTTGCCCTAACATCGGGGTTGAGTACAAAACAGGTTTCAGACCTTGGGCAGTGACTGACTTTTAGTAGAATGGGAATAGATTTCTTCATAGTCTCTCTCCATTGTTGACTCAGCTTGTGCCTGTTCGGGAGGTGTCCCGGCTCATAAGAACTGAAATTCGTATGCTTTGGTTTTGGCACCTGCGTCAAAGGCACGAGAAAGAAAGAAAATACCAATTCTGTACTAAAAAATGTCATAAAAAGACAATTTTTGACCAAATCAAATTATAATTATATATAATATGCCTATGATAATGTACTTTTCCCTTGGCAGACCTCAAATAGTCTCGATTTCCTTCAACAGATCTTGGTGAGGTAGAAGGCCCAGTAGTGGAGCAAAGGAAGGCGTAAGTTCAAAGTCGTAAAGGGCTTCTTAAGGGGTAAGAGAAGCCCTCGTCTCTGGTTCAAGCTCAGCGGTAGGCGAGTGAAGGAAAAGCTATGGGAAGAAAAAGAAATGCCATCGGGAAGGCGGATTTACCTAAAGCTGAATCAGACTCTGTGAGGGCATAAGCTGCTTCGGCTCAAACCGAATGGTCAAAGACTAGTAGTTCATCTTCGGCTAAGGCAAGCGCTGAAAGAGTAAGCGAAGTAGGTTCTTCGTCTTGTGACTTTCCGTTCGCGTATTGGTATTATCTCCTCTCGCAGCTTCACCTCAAAAGTCCAATCCTCAAGCCAATCCGGATCGGCCTAAAAGACAGAGAAGAGCAGGCTGGCACAACATCCACGTAGGATCGCTAAGCCGGGGAGGAAGGAATGGTTCTCGCTTCCTGCGCTTGTTGGTTAGAGTTAGGCATTCCTATCTGTTTATACTCCTATCTGCTTAAACTATCTGTCCTATACTCCTGCCTTTGAACCTGGCTTTTAACAGCTCACAAATGAGACTAGCTGAGGCAACCCCTTGCTCTTTCTTCTTCGGCCAAGACTCTCCTACTCTTCAGCAACCCCAGCAAACTACCTAGGAATGTTTACATCTGCTTTCCGAAATGCCCGCTTTCTCTTGTCTGGTATCAGATATTACAGTTCTCAATGCGCTATCTAGAGGGGTTGCCAGCCTTCGTTTAAGGCTCCTTCTTTGGCCGATGAAGCCAAACTTCAGTCTGGGATCTACTGATCTTGCTCTTAACTTCTTCTCCTTTTCGGCAAACACTCTTTCAGGAGCAGCTCTCGACTGAAGAATGCAAGAACCATCCTCAAGCCACTATTCAACCCGGGAACTCCTCTGGCGCGTGACAGCCTCAGATTTAGGAAAGCATATGATACAGCTCTTACTGTACCGATTGGTTCTTCCCCGAGTCTAGTTCCGGGGCTGGACGCTTTCCCGATATTGACTTAACACACGCTAATCAAGCAAGAAGCCTGACGCTAAGAACGGCGGATTCCCCTGTCTGTTGCTTAACACAAGCCTTATCGTCAGCCGCTTCCCCTTAAAAAAGCGTAGTCTACACGGATTTCCCGCATCTTGCTTAACCCGGAAAACGGAATTAGAAAAAGACTTTCATTTACCCCAGGAAGAAAGACCCTTAGCGCCCGAGATAGGAATGATTGGATAGCCCTGCTGAAAAGGAAGATATCAAAGCGTCCCAGAAAGAGCTCCCTTATTGGGCACTCCCGAATCAGTTAATTAGTGTAATTAGTGGTCAAAATACGGATTCGAACCCCTTAATAAATAGAAGAATCTACACGGTTTTCGTTCTATAGAATGAGTACCGAGCCCTTCTCAATTAGCAGCCTAAACCCTTGTTACTTAAAGGGCGGCCCCTGAAACAGAATTTGAGAAATTAGTCGGATATGCTGCCATAAAGTCATGCTTTTCATCCAATTACAGGCGCAGAGAGCTAAGATAAAGTAGCTAAATAGAGCTAGGCGACTCGATTGCTATTCGACCAAGCTTAGTGGGTTTGTGCAGGCTCGTCGAGACCTGAGGCACTTCTGGTCTGATGCTGAGTAGCCAAAAGGTTATGCTAAGACCCCCAAGGGGCTGCAGCCTCAACCACTGGGGCAAGCTTTGAGAAAGGGTTTTCGTCAGTCCTCTTTCTTAGTTTAGTACTCTTTTCCACAGGCTAAGCTAATGCGGAATCTATTCTGGGCGTGGACCAGGTGCGGCAGCAATTCCAACGGCCGCAGACTCTTCAACTGGCTAAGACGCTGAAGCAACCTCACTGGAAACAAAATAAATGTCTGTAAAGTAAACAGAATCTAGTTGAGAAACCCCAATCTATCGTGAACTATCCGCAGAATCGCTTCGCCCCTTCGCTTGTTGGGCTAAGCCCTTGCTTTTGGGCTGGGCAATCCTTCTTCTTCGGCAAACACACCTATCAGAACTAGATCTTCCTCCCCAACTCTCTTTTGCGCGCTAGGACCTCTTCAGGTCAGAAAAAGCGGGTTTTCGATCCCAAGAATATCCATATACATTCGGGGCTACCAACGTGAGTTTTTGTTAAGAATCAGTTGCCATTCCTAGAACTAATTGGTATAAGTCTTTGAAGGTTGAAACGCTTCGCCACATTCCTTTCTCATCTCGTTGCTGATCCGTCCTCAGCATGCAATTGTACGATCTGGGTTAGGCCGAAATACAGGAGTTGCACGGACAAAGCCCCAAAAGATCTTCCCCTGGCGTCTGCCCTATCGTCGGCAAAGTCATTGGAAAGTCAATCTAGGGGCACAGAAGCTATTAGACCATTCAAGGTGGGTAACACGAGAGTTTAAAGACGCTTAAGAGGCCAATCCAAAGAAGTCTGGGTTTTGATCTCCTCGGCCACTGAGAACAGGGCATAACGCTTTGACCACCAACGCTTTTTCCCTTCTTTCTTTGATCTTTCGGGATCTGAACTCCTCTGCTAGTAATTTCATAAGAGAAGGAAGAGAATCAAATCTGAAATCTAAGTAGGAGTTTCAGTACGGTTTGGTTAACCAACTAATCCAGAATCAGCAAACTACCCTAAATTCTGACTCCCCTTCCTCTTCTCTTCGGCCAGAAAAAAGGGAATGTCAATCTACTGATAGTCGAGAAAGCGTTGTAAGACTGCCTTCGGTAACGAAAGAACTTGGATTGAAAGGAGAATTGAACTCACTTCTATCTAATAGTAGGACAGCAGGGGGGTATACAACTATCAATAGATAGGGAAAACCGCCCAATAGTTTCGCTATAGCGACTACGTACCTTGAAGGCGTATCAAAAAGGACAACACCAGCTGAGCCTAATTAGCACTTCTTTAGTAGTTAATTCCTCTTCTCTAAAGTAAAGCAAGTAGACTACTACTCTCGGATCATATCTCTCAGGCATTTCACTAACTACTAGAGCAGTAGGCCCTTGACTGCATTACTTCTTCCCGTGTACCCCCCTCAGGGAAAAGACCTGGGCTAGGCAGAGATGTTAAAGATTTCGTTTCGACGACTACCATTGAGCCTTGAGATAGTACCGGATTAATCTTATGATAAGAATTGAAAAAGAAAGACCTTTTATTACTATTACTCGGAGGATACCTGGACTGATTGTACCAAAAGATCCAATCCCGCCCGGCAACAGCATCACAGAACGGTAGACAGACACAATAGCATCCGTAACTATTAGGGAGGGGATGGAAGTTCCAGTAGACACTTAAGCTTCCTTTCCTTCTTTTTCATATAGTACAGTACGCTCTTAGGACTTGAAAGCCTCTTGTTGATTACGCAGTTAGAATAGAATAAAAGCTCAAGCAGTTCACGCAGCAGTAAGGGAGATTGTTAACTACAGGGATCCCTTTCTTCCTCAGCTACATTAGCTACAAGAACTACATCAGCACAAAAAGCAACATCTCTTCTCCAGCACCAGCTTGACTTGACTCCATTTTCAAGTAAAGAATAGGTTCTTTAATGAGGGAGACCTTCAAAAAAAACTGGGAAATGAGTGCTTCTCCAGCAGCAGTAGCTACTGGAACTTCCATAGCGGGATCTATGTCTTTGTCTTTGCTACATACAGTAAGTCGTATGCGCTTGTAGGTGAGAAATTGGCTTGACTCGGCCGCATTCACTAAAATAGAATGCCTAACAATGCTCCTTTCAAGGTCTGATTTTCTGATTTCGGATATAGTTGAAGTCGAATCGGGGACGGGAGCGGCACGGATCCGCGAAAGAAGTCAGTCTTTCTCTCGATTCTTATTTATATTAAATAAGCTAACAAAAGGGAGAAATTACCTTAGCTCCGGTTAAGTCTAAGTCATCACTTCGACTAGTTCGTAAAAGAGCTAGGAAGCAATAGTCCGAGTACACGACGACGCTGTCCTATCTTTATCCTCTCGAGAACGGAATGGGGCAGAATCCACTAATGTATTTAGGCTTTCGGGTAACTAAGATAGATATAGAAGGCGATTGAGATAGGACTATATCCAATTAACCTCTCCTCTCGATAAAGACTCACGTCCTTCAAAAAGAATGATGACTTCGAGTCTGAGGTTAGAAGGTGCTAAATGGATAAGGTGCAGGAGCTTCCCTTCTCGCGAACTAGGCCGGAGAATCCTCTCGGAAAGCCAAGCAAGACAATTTCCACTTTTTTCTAACGTCTGGAGTGGGCTATATACTGTAACCTCTTCGGTTCTCCCTGTGCCCCTGAAAGAAAGCAGTTCAATCCGATGTTTGCATTTATATTATATAAAAATCTATATGAAAAATATATGAAAATAGCAATCTTTGCATTATAGACTATTACTCTTGTGGATGAATTCGATGAAGCTAATAGCGGAAAGAAAGGCTTCATTATACTAGAAACTCCCGAGCCTTCGTTCACTAGGGAAGAATGCGACCTAGTGGCTATATACTGTAACCTCTTCGGTTCTCCCTGTGCCACTGAAAGAAAGGAAGCTTTGCTCCCAATGCTTAGTCAGCTAAGCAAAGCAAGCTCCCTGGCCTGGCACGTAAGCTTCAGGCGTGTGATCTTCTTCATTAACTTTCCTTCTGCAGTTCCTTATGATTCGGAATGGTCATCCCTTACACAGGGCTCCCTCCCCAAACAAAGAGAAATGCGGTACCGGCTGTGATCACACGCTGGGCACAAATCCGAAAATCTTATGCTGAAGCTTAAACGGGGCAAAAGTCACTACTATGGAGGAAGTCTCATCTGAGGAAGGCGGATGATAGCCCTATCTTATCCAAACAGGTTAGCGACCCCCTCTTCTAATAGCCATTACAGTTCTCCTTCCCTCTCTTTCTCTCCATGACACCAACTGCTATGAATCTTTCTCTCAGCTTCTGATTCACTTGCTAAGACCGAATTTCTCCTTTCCAAAGGCTTACTTACAAAAAGAGTAACTGAACTAACGCGGAGCTAGCAGCAGCCAAGCCTTTTTTTAGGGATAGTTCAATTTCGGATCGAAAAGATTCACCTGTAGTGGATAAGGGGGCAAAGCCAGAGGCAAGGCCATAGGCGCCTATATCTGTATGTGGAAATTTCTTTCTCAAGCTTTCTCGATCACTTTTATAACTGATACAAGGACTAGAAATTCAATCAATTCTTATTCTTATATAGAATGCCGATCACACCTCAAATCAACAAGCTAGTCAACTATCTTCTTCTTGCTAGGCATATCTATTCAATTAGGATAGAGGTACTGGCAGCTATACTAGCAACTCTCCTATCAATCAGGTTACCAGTCTTTTAGGTTATATATATGCCTAATGTAAGTAACCCTCACCATTGGTTTCACAGCACTGAGTAAGCATACTAATGAAGACCGAGTTGGTTGATTTGGCCTGTCCATTCGCTCTAGGTAACTTATCTTCCGAGGAGATAGTAAACAAGACTTTCTACGCTAGGATCTTTCCAATTCTTCTATTATTAACAGGAAAGGCGTCATCATCCGGCTAGGGCTGAGATCTCGCTGCTTCTATGTCTCATTACCTGCTTCCTTTTTCGTGACTTTCTTTATTTAATTTAAGACAAGACCCTCTTTTACGGTTCTCGTCTGCCAACGGCATTGAAGCAAGCAGTCTTTGTCCTGTCTATCCAGCCGGGGAAGAGCCAAGTCCCTTAGAGAGGGGATGAGATCAGTCAAGTCTAGGAGAAGGGAAGGTACCGCCTCTTAGTTAGTAAGAACTTGGTAAGGGATCAAACCCTGTCAACTAAAAGCTATCCAAAACGTACTCGTGAGGAAAGCTACTCGGAGAGAGACTCGAGTATATCAATCATAATCAAGATAGTAGACAGAAGCAGTCTCTTTCTATTCTTCCATTCCCGGCACTAAGCCAAGACTGATTAGCTCGAGTGAAGTGCCCCAAGGGCAAGAAGAGACGAAGAAGGTGGGATCTTTTCCTTTAGCTTGGCAGTAGGAATTGTCTATGTCTAATCAAAAGGACTAACCGCAGTCTTAGAACATCATACAGGAATGGTTGGGATTCTTCTTTGTTTATGTGTACAAGGGTAGAGCCGGGCAGGACAGTTCAGTTAAGTACGAGGGGTCCTGTGCTTAGAGTTAAATGTCTTAGAGTGATTGCAGATTAGCTGCTTAAGACTAGATTGGATCAGATGGTACAATGAGTGGAGTTATCCCCTACCCAGTATGCGGAAAAGTGTTTAAAATAACAAAAGGAATGGAGAATCTCCTCTAACTCTAAGATATAGCCGGGGCTCTTAGACGAGGATTGATTGGAAAGCTTGCACTACGAGACCTAATTTCCTGCTTCACCATTCAAAGACTTCGACGGATAGACGTTATGCTTACGTAATCCTCGATAGGAGGATTCCTTTCTATAGGGAACAGTTAGACCACCATCCAATATGAAAAGAAGACTGGCTGAGGGAACAGTCTTTCCTTTTTAGCTGCTTGAAATAGATTATATTAGACTAATACGACTTTCTTCTTTGAATTGGTGTTATAACACGATAAAAAGAAAGACACTTTTTTTCTTCCATAGGAACTGAACTACCAAAAGAAAAGGCTCCCATTTTCTAGAGCTAATACTGAAAGACAGATTACTTACGATCCCTTTTCGCTGCTCTAATAGTAAGGGCAGCAGTCGTAGCTGCATTCCCTGATTCAAGGGATGAAACGGATTCAAGGGCGTGTAACAATCAACTTCTAGGTCAAACCGTAAATAAAGAAAGATTCCTCCCCTAAAAAAAGAAAAGAAGAGCTCTTGGAACCAATCCATCTGAGCTACCGTAGGCGACTGAGGTTGACCGGCTCTCCGGACCCAGGTCATGTAGACCCCGTGGGACACGTAAAGGAGAGCACTATGGGCCTGCCGCTTCTTTAGTCAAAAAAAAGAAAATAGCCAGGAATCCCTTCTTGGGAAAAGAGCCTCTCTAGTCAACAATGTATGAAGAATAGGACCCTACTAACAGCGGTAGCCGGCTTTCGCGGGACGGACTTAAAGCCCAGTTGTCCACTCATGGCATGGCTAGGCTCCTGGTAGTTCACTCCCAGCTCGTTCCGAGCCTGGAAGCGAAGGCAGGAGCAAAGCCTATTGATTCACCTGTTTGCTAACCTACTTGTCGGCTACCCGCACTCTGTAACCAGAATAGGGCTCTGGAGTTCATACCACCCGGCGGTTCATCAGAAGTCTGGAAGGCGGCGCCTAAACTAGTCGGACTTGCTTGAATCGATACGCTTACCGGACTTCTCTGTCTATTCAATTGATTTTGTTGTCTTCCCCACGCCTATTTGTTCCCCCGGCCCAGTAGTGGAGCTTGACCCTCGCCCTACGCCGATTGAGATCTTTCCTTGTGCAGGTAAATTTGGCTATGGAGGGAATACCCCGGTTCATCGGAACTTCAACCAGAAGAGGTAGGCTCGGGTTCCTGGTATAGGTATAAGAAAGCCAGTAGAGCTAAATAGAGGTAGACTGTACTTCTATGCGTACTGAGCTGAGGTGCTAATGCTTCCCGCAGGGATAAACTATCTAAGTCATACTTCCTTGATAGGTGAGACTTCCACGAAAGCACGGATAAGAATAATCTTAGTATGCAAGGACTGAGGAGCTTCGGTGTCTTCTTTGCTTTTATAGAATATCCTCCGCTGCTGCTAAAGGAAATGGTTCTTAGGTCGGTGAAACTGTCCCTGTAGCTAAAGTAAAGTAAAGCCAGTTCATTCATTCATGGCAATCGGTCTAGGTCTAGTAAGGAAGAAGTGAGCTGTAGCCTTAGTCTTAGTACGCGCACTATAAGGGGCTACCGAATGCGCCAGTGACAAAATCAAATCTTGTTTGTGTGCCGGGGAATAAAAAGGAGAAAGAAAATCTCTCTTGCGAAGGCAGACGATTTCTTTCTAGAAGCCTGTCAGCGGAGGCAAGAGCCTTTTTCAATTCATACAGTTTATCGGTAGTTCCAGCTATTTAGTTTAACTAGTGTCAGCCCTAATCCACTCCTTTTTCTAAGCGCTTGATAACCTCTTGTTCCTTCCTTCTCCGCTCACTAGGAGTTTGAAATGAAAGCTTCAGGCAACACAGTCCTAGGCGCAAACGAATGGATAGCACAGGTCGGAGGGGAAGATTTGACTAAGAAGATTCGGAGGAGTGAAAATAGAAGTAAACCTCTGACAGTTAGCCCAAGGCAAGGTTCGTAGACCTGCCAGTGATGATGGAAATCCAGCTGACATAGATTCTGCTGCAAAGGCAAAGGCGGTAGTAAGAGGACCTGAACCGTTGACTGGGAGCCGATAACTCTTCTTTCTCTGGTGAGATCGCCCGTCCATACGAAATTAAGTAAGTACCTGGATTTTCCCTAATCTGAGACACTTTCTTGCTTTTAGAACGGAAAGTGGTACGAAGAAGGGCGTAGACGAGCAAAAGGCTTCAAAGGTAAGCTCGGGTTCAACGGTATGAAAATAGCTAGGCAAGGTACGAAAGTGAAAGAGTTTCCCTTTTTAGAAGGAGGAAATAGAAAGGGAAGGTTTAGCAGGGGTATAACCAAGGGAAAAAGTAATGTAATATAAGAACGACCCAAGTCACGAGATGCCCCTCTTTGCTTTGATCAAAAGGAAGGGCAAAGTTTCGCGTGTAGGCTGTGGGGACTGTGAAACGAAATCTCTATATTTTACATCACCTGGCCCTAGAATACACCTTTTTTTACTTTTACATCTCACGTTTTTAGCCTACTTTATCTCGTCTCGAGCGAGAAGTGAGGGAATCTATTTAAGAAAAAATTGACATAGAGGCAGAATACGCGCAGTTTTAACTCGCATTCTTGAGCTTGAGTGGGAAACTTGAGGATTCCCAAACCGATCCGCTTTTGTTGGCAAGTTCGGAAGAGGGCTTTAATTAATCCATAAACGGATTTCCAGCAATATCTCGGGCTTTCTATTCCGCTGAAACGTCTGCTAGGAGTGCATGGTGGAGACATAAGACCGAAGGTAACCGGTTTCTAAAAATAGACCTCCTATTCCCGGCAAGAGATCGTACTGAATACGGCTACTGAAGGGCAGTTATTTTATATTTCGATCATGGTGTTGTGTTGGGGCAGGGCTCCAATTCATACAACAAGAACTTGAATTCGATAAGAAAGACTAAAAGGCTAGGCCTCCGTTGACTTTTAACTGTGCTCAGGTGAGCTTCATGCCTTTCATTGAAGTAGGTGGCATTTTTATTGCTTTAGTTTTGAGATGTTTCCTTCAAGCAAGCGGTTCTAGACAAGTTCACTCAACCCGTCGATCAGCATGAATTAATTGAATATCCATAGCTTGACTGCACAGGATATATGGACAAACTAGCTTGATTCGCAAGAGTAGCCTTGCTTTAGTTACGGATTAGCTTGCCCAGCCGGATCATCAGGAATAGCTAAACCCCGGGCCTGGCCTTTCCTAAAAGTGTGAAAGCTTAGGAGGAAATCATTCTGCACCCCCTCTCGACTAGTAAAAAGAAAAAGAGAATAAATTATTCGAAGAACTAGTTCCGATTCCGAACTCTTGCTAAACCGGGGTCTAACATAGCTTGGGTAAAGCGCTACAATACAATAAAGGGATACGATCCGCCCTCTGGTGTGCCTTCTCTATGTATCAGCTTACATAAAATATTTTCTTTCTTTTTGAGATCTCATCTTTGTCTTTGTAAGGCATCGGAAAAAGGTCCCAAATTAAGGACAGAAATCAAAAACTCTTGGATCTCTTCTGGCTACAGATAGGGTGGTACGCACCGCATCCATACCTAAGACAAGCGAACCATACCTAGCTTTCATCGGTAACCTTATTCAGATGGGGATCTGTCGTTCTTCTAATCAATGGCATATTGCGCCTCATGTGATAATTACCTAAGTTTCGTCTTTGGGCGGCACCTCCTTGATCTACTTTCAGTTGCTCTATTCTACTGATTAATATTAATCCCTTGGATTAGTTCTAAACGAAGCCTTTCTGTAACCTTTGAAAAGGGGAATTTAAAACCAATTGCAGGGATAGGTGTGTATTGGATCCTGTTCCACCTACTTAGGCCATCCCCGTGTACTAGTCAACTTTGAGTCCCCTCTACCACTTCCTTTATCCACGGATGGCATTCTCCACCTACGTCTTAAATATGGGGCACCTCTATATCTTGCATGCTTTCTCCTCTTCTTATGCATCGTACTGAGCCTGAGCGAGTGTGACTAGATATTCCTCTTGCCTGGTCTTAGAGAGTTCGATTATGCTTCGAACCTCTCTCTGCTTCCAATGGAAATCCTTAATTGCTGCTCAAGTGCCTTAATCATCCCGATGCAAAGGCCGACAAGGCTTATCTTATTTAGTTTTAGTGAAAGCATCCGAACAAGACCTAGCTATCACTCAAGGGCAGTACTTGTGGCGCGAAATGAATATATGAGAACTCCTCCCTTATATATAAGAAATTCTTCCAAAAACAGATTCTTCTGAATTCCATTTTTTTTTTTAATTATAACATCTGCTACTTGATGAAATCCAATTAGTGCAGAAAAGAGTCCTTGGATTTCGTCAACACGCCACAATTGAACTCGAGACGGGAACTTTTATTTGTATTTGGATTGAGTTTGAGTAGAGATCTACCCTCGCTCAATTATTATTAATTTTATTAAAAAGACTATCCCCCTCCTATTGACCTTGACAGAGGATTTATGGACTAATGCAAAATCATTGAATTAGAAAAAGTTATTTCATTTTTTCAAACCAAGCCAATGCATCTATCTATATACGGAAATCCGTCTCTAAACTCGTATAGGGAAGGCAAAGACCAATTAGTTGACGCCATGTATGGGGTAAGAAGGAAGAAGATACCTTCCTCATTGCAGAATAGTTGGTTTTATTACCTAGTAACAACAATACCAAGTAATCTCAGGCATAAAGGGTACTATTTGTAGTGGGTTCTCATGGGGAGGAATATCCCTCTACTCCGTTCGTGATCCCCACCCGGGAATCACTTCACGAACGTGCCTGTAGAGTCTTTTCGGTGGGAGGGACAGAGAGATCAGAAACCAAAGGAAAGGGAATAGACTCACAAACTGGATTGGATAAAGAATAAGCTCTGGAAGCGGATACGCCGATGGTTGGAAGGGAAGGCTAGCACACATCATTTCTCTAAGAATAAGTGAGTTTCACGACGAGTCCAGCTCGTAGTGACCCTAACACTGCGTTAGGGCGAACTGGGAAAGCCTTCCAAGTCTATAGTCTTATAAACTAGTAAAGCCGCATTCCCTCTTCAGTTATCGTGAAATTTCTCTAGGCTCTTCTCTCTGAAGAATACCTCCTCGCTCTTCGTCCATTTCCGTTCGATGGGGAAAGAACTTCTTTTTCGGGTGTTCGGTCTGGCTTGCTTAGGTCGAGTAAGCAACTGAAGAAATTTCGTATACAGGATTTCAGTATTAGATTCAGTATTAGAAAGGTCTGGGTGATTGCAGTATATTTGGACCTGTAGTTAGCTCCGCTTGGGCAGCACCCCCATTGTGAGGTACCATCAACAGCAAGACCATACAGATGGCATCGCGAATCCCCTACCGAAGTGACTGAACCACCACTTCTTGATCCGTTCTTTCCAGCGGAGGGAAGACTGACTTGATTTGAGGAGAAATTCTTTCCTGAGCGTGATGCTATTTGATCGGTGATCATAGGAAGCCGCTAGGCTTACTGCGAATGCTTTCTTTCTATGAAATCCTGTTGCTATGGCTCACGAAGAGCAACGGGACAGTCACAGGCTAGCTTAAGAATCACTAACCTCCGACTCCCTAAACTTGGTGGGTGTGCCTGCTTCTTCCGACCTCTATCCAAACAAATCATCGAGGAAGTCAGGTAGGTTCCGGGTAGCACTTCAATGCGAAGCACACCCACTGGCACGAGCCAAACTAGCTAAGCGCGAGGAAAGCTTCACCGCCCTCTTCCAGCTCACAGACCTCTCTGAGTCAATTCCAAATGGAACTAAAATCTTTCCCCTTTCGAATGAGTCAGTGCTCTCTTCAACCGGCGAGTTTAGCCTTGTCAGTGCTCTCAGAAACCAGATCAATTAGGTCTGGATCGGCTCACTGAACACTTTCCCAATCGAAATGAATTCGAAACGCGAGACACGACACTCACAACACGAGACTCGAATCGAGGATCAACACCCTTCCTTGGGTTACAGAGGGCGTTAGCTCAATTCATAGCCTTCACTTTCACCTTCACCCAAGCATACAGAGGAGAGCTTGCCAGCGATAAAGGAAGGTTTTGACTACGAAGCATACGAGTCCGCATCAGGTGAATTGAAAGGGATATTCCTCTTTACGGAGGTGGTCGGGAAATGGATAGCATAGATGGTGGAAACTAGGTCTGTAGATCTCTACCTGAAATACCATTATCAACAACATGACTATTCTAGGGCCATTCTCGAGGAAGGTTTCGACCTCTCGTGGAAAGAGTAGATCATCCACTTTCTATCGAAACGAGATATCCAGTTTCTGAACCAACAACTCTGTAGTTTTCCCGCATCTGAATACGAGTCCGGGGCCAATGATGAAGGAACTAGTGGCATACGAGTATCTTTCTAGTAAGCATGCCGAGAGAGCACTGAGACGAACAACCTAGATAGGAATTCAATTCCCTGCCCGTATCTACTTCTTTCAAACCTAAACGGGCAAGGTAAGCGTATCAAGAGAAAATGAGCAAAGCAAGCCATACCCCGCTGTCGTATCGAATCAAAGGCCAGCCTCAAATCTCGCAGACTTTTAAGAGTTAAGAGAAATTCCCTTTTCTTTCCCAAGCTATCGATTGAACTCTTTGCTAGAAGCTCTCTTTCTAGCCAAGTGAGCTCGCTGAGCGGAACCATACCAAGTGAGTGGATCAATCGCGTGATACTGATCTTAGCATACCAAGGGGCTGACCTGAGCTACTTAATCGATCCAGGCGAGAACCGAGCTAACCTTATCGCACCGAGTCAGTACCAACAAACCAAGAGAAGGAGGCGCTAAAGCCCTTTTGGCACTAGCCCTTGCCCTTTTGGGCTCATCCAACTACTTATCTATTGTGCCATACCGAGCGAAGACCATTTCGAGCAGGAATGAATAGGTTCACGAAAAGTGTAAACATCACTAGAAAGGGTTCACAACTATTATAGGCTTCTTAGGGCTGGCTGTAGGAAGGAAAGAGTTCTTTTTTCAGATCGATTCTATGGAACCAGATAAATGAGAGGGGACTAAAAAAGGTTGTTAAGTACTTTGCTGTCTCGAGGAAAGATTTCTCTTTTACACGGTATGAACTCTTGAACTAGAACATATAATGAAAGCCAATCTCGAGATCAACCTTCCTTTAGAAAAGACCTGGAAGAGTCAACAGGGCTACTACTAGAGGCAGAAAGAGAAGAGCGAAAAGACCGAAGGCATTACAGACCGAGTGATACTAGGCAGAGTGATAGAAAGGCGTTCACAAGAAAGCAGACAGGAAAGACTACCTTCACCTTAACGGCCTCGATTCCCTACTCCAAGATGGGAAG
>CANUEP010157495.1:0-11410 GCA_947857235.1 Jatropha podagrica
TCCTTGTTAATTGGTTTATTAATTGGTTTAATTTAGGTGACCAAATAACAAACAAGAATGCAGAAATTAAAAATGCAGAAAAGCAGTAAAGAAACGCAAGGAGCGTAAGGGAGAAAGGGAATGTCCGTCAACACAGACTGTCTTGAAAACGGAGCCCGGGGCCTTATTTATAGGCGAAAATGGACTCGAGGGCGGGCGGTTCCGCCTTTCCAGGGCGGGCGTGACCGCCCTGATTGGGCGGGATCACGCCCGTCTTGGGCGCGATCACGCCCGATTTGGGCGGGCGCGACCGCTGGCCAGGGCGGGCGCGACCGCCCTTCCAGGGAGGGTCCGACCGCCCTGCTGGGCGGGCGCAGCCGCCCTAGCTGGGGCGGGTGCGTTCCGCCCTCTCTCTCTTTTCCACTTTCGGAGGCCTTTTCGGGAGTTCCGGACCTCCAAAAAATATTCCGGGACCAGTTATGCGATCCTCATAATTTTTCGGACGTTTCAAGTACTATATTGGCATACTTTTGATGAACTTCCAAAATGGCCTTTGGTCCCGCCGGGCTGTTTGCAGTCCGGGAAAATAGGCTTTTTGAGCCTAAAAAAATTGAGTATTCAAGGACAACCGCAGCCGCTGTCGCCGCCGGCGATAGCGGCTATCGCCGCAGTGGCTAACGCCGCCGTTAAGGGCGGCTGCCACCGCTGCGGCCGACAGACCTTCTAGTTTTTCTCGTTCTGGAGAATTCTCAAAATTGGCCTTTTGAGCCTCAAAATTTGAGTATTCACAGCCTATTGTTTGATCGGAGTTACGAGTTCGTCCAGCAATGAAAGTGTCCAAGTGGTGTCTGATGTTTCAGGGGGCAATCCCTCTAAACATCCTACGGGTGAGCCCTCTGGGTGTCCTATGGGCGAGCCTCAGGAGGCGGAAGCTAATTCGAGTTAAGAGGAGGTCAGGGGGAGAAGGGAAAATATTAGGGTAGCAGATATACCTTCACACATAAATGAGGGAAAATTGCTAGATTTTTATTACTCATACAACATCCCTTTCGAGTATAAGCTTATTCACCCTTCGGGAGACATGCAGATTAATTCTCCTATGGACAGCGACTTTATTATGTTGTATGAGGAGGATCTTCGCTCGGGAGTTCTCTTGCCTTTATCCGAGCCCTTAATATCTTTCTTCAATGATTATCAGATAACCATAAGCTAGCTCCACCCGAATGGTTTGAGATTTCTCTATGCTATTATTGCTTTGGCTAAAGAGAATGGACATGATTTGACTGCCAGTGCTATTAGGGAGTTGTACAATATTTCCCATCGCCCCTCAGAGGACCATTTCTTTCTTCAACTAAAGGCGAGCTGTAATATCTTTGCCAAGAAATCAAAGATATCCTCTTTGAAGAATTGGAAGTCAAAATTTTTCCTAGTGAGGTTTGATGGAGGGTTCAGCATTCTGAACAGCTGGTCTATTGCTCCTCGACGTTCTCTACTTCCTCCCCCTACCACTCATGACCGAAATTTTGCTGACTCCATAAAGGCTAGGGGGCTCAATTCTGTTGACTTAAGGAAGGTGATAGCTAGTAGCTATCCTCTTCGCTCGCCTAGTGGGCCTATTCAGCCAAATCCCTCTGACCATGGTATTCTTCACTCTTTGAGAATTCATACTTAGGATTAAACTAGCTAACTTAGTTTAATTTTCTTTTCTGTTTTGTATAGGCATGGCTCCTCAGAAGGCGAAGGGCTAAAAAATGTTCAAGATTGCTGATGCCATGCGACGGCGAGCTACTCCTGATGCTCCTATGGATGCACCTCCTTCTGTTGAGCCAACTGTGGAACCATGTTCGGTTGATCCACCTATTAAGCCAAGGGTTGAACCTTTGGCTGCTGCCCCTACTACCGAGCCTTCAAAGAAGAGAGCTAGAGAAGAAACTCCTTTTACTTCAGCTCGCCAATCAGTGCCTTCTGCCTCTACTCGCCCTTTTGGACCTCTTCCAACTCAGAGACCTAAGGCTGCGAACCTTCGATCATACTTCATCAATAGGTATGGATCGGATTGCACTGTTAGGGATTATGGTCCAAGCCGAGAGCTGGCCCAGGCCTGCCTCTTTCCTACTAATAGGATTTTCTTTGAGCACTATGATGATCAGGGGACTACTGATTTTATAAACTAGTGTCTCCTTCAAGCTATTAATGCCACCACTCTTCAGTATGATCGGCTACAACAGTTGAAGTCTGCCAATGTTAATTTGGAGGTGAAAAACAATTAGATGGAGGCTGCTTTGAAGGCAGCAACTGAATCTATGAAGGCCTAAGATGAGCAGCACAAAGATGAGCTAGTCTCCCGTGATTCGAATTTAGAGAAGTTACGTGAGGAGAACTGGTGCCTGCTGAACTCAAACAAGGTGCTAGAGGTGAAGGTGGGAGAGTTGGAGGGGCAATTGAAGGAGCTGGAATTTGAACTTAAAGAGGCCAGGTGAAGGGAGGAATCCCAAGATGATGACTTGGCTCAAGCTTGCTTAAGTCTGCAAAAGAACATTTTAGCTGGGCTAAGGGCGAGGCAGCCAGATGCAGATTGGGGATGGGTGAATGAGATTTACTCAAAAGATGCTGAAGATGATGAGGAAAAGAGGCAGCCCTCTTTAGGAGCTAGTTCGCTTGCTCCATCTTAGCATGGTGCTTAGTAATGTTTAGTTTAGAAATATTTTTGTATAGATTTTGGCAAGTGTAATGTAGGATCCTCTTTGTAAAGAATTTTTTGACTTAATGAAAAATTACCTATTACTTTTTCAACTTCTTGTGCATATTTTAGTGTTTTTATGAACGCATCATACTTAGCCATTTGAGCGAACACAAAAGCTACTTAGCTAGTATTTATTTGGTGAAATATGTTTGACGAACGTGTTTAGGCAAACAAGTTAGGGCGAACATGTTTGGCGATTAGGCTTGGGTGAATATGTTTTTGGCGAGCTCATTTATCTGGCGAATTTGTTTTCTTACTTAGCCATGTTAGAGCCAGTTGGCACTTGTGTAGAAAACATGTTTGGCAAGCATTGTTGTAGTGCTTAACTAGTGTTCTTTGCCTCTATATGTCGATATTTTGTTAAGTAATCACAATTTGGACCTCTTGAGTCATTAGTGAACTATTTTTTTTAAATTAGAGAATGTTTAAGGCTTTCTTACCTTTTTATTGTTGGCGAATTGTCCCATTTAGAGCAAAACTAGGCTGCTAAGGCATCTGGCGTTCTATTCCCTTAGATGGAGAACTAGGGTCACTTAAACCTTTGGTATGGGCCGCTTAGGCCTTTGGAGAAATATCCAAGCGGATGGACTGACTATAGGCCGCTTAGGCCTTTGGAGAGATATCCAAGCGGATGGACTAACTATAGGCCGCTTAGGCCTTTGGAGAGCCTGCAGTTAAATGGAAAATAAGGAGAAGATTTTTAAGTAAGATCCTTTGGGAAAAACTTGATGTATCGTGTCCTTTCATAATTTTTAAGGATCGGTACATCAAGTGGAAAAACCTAAGGTCTTATCATATTTTTATTATGCATAGTAAAGAAGAACTTGTTACATAGTACAAAGTAGATGAGCATTTAGTATGCTCGCTTAAGGTTGTCACTATTCCACGTTCGGGGAAGTTCGGCTCCTCCTATTTTCCTTAGCTTGTAAGTGCTTGCCCCTATTTGCATTACCACTTCATAAGGGCCTTCCTAGTTTTTTCTGAGCTTCCCAAATCCTGCCGAACCCTTAGTGATCTCTGCCTTCCTCCAAACTGCATCCCCTTCCTTGAACTGTCTGGTTCTGACCTTTTTGTTGAAGTATTGCCTTATCCTTTGCTTATATGCTTCAGTTGGGGCTACTGCATTTTCTCTAATCTCTTCTGTTAGGTCCAGACTAATTTTTAGGCTCTCGTTGTTCTCCAGTTTATTGTATTCTCCAGTTCTTTTACTAGGTAGTCCAATCTGCATCGGTATTACTGCTTCTGTCCCGTACACTAAAGAAAAAGGTGTTTGCCCTATTGCTTGCCTGGGTGTGGTCTTGTATGCCCACAACACACTGTTAAATTCATCTGCTCAGTTAGCCTTTTCTCCATCTAGCCGCTTCTTCAATCCTTATAGGATGGTTCGGTTGGTGACTTCAGTTAGGCCGTTAGTTTGCGGGTGGGCTACTGATGTGAAGTGCAAACTAATATGCCACTCCTAGAAAAAGTATTTTAAGGCTTCTAAATCAAACTGTTTCCCATTATCAGTAACTATCCTTTGGGGAACCCCATGTCGGAAGATGATATTGTTTCTGAAAAAGCTAATGATCCGAGCTGGTGTAATGGTGTTGAGGGCCTCTGCTTTTACCCATTTTGAAAAGTGATCAACTGTAACTATCACAAACTTTCTTTGAGCAGTTGTTGTGGGGAAAGGTCCCAGGATATCGATTCCCCACTATGCAAAAGGCCAAGCTGAAGTTATTAATTGCAGTTCTGATGAGGGTTGCCAAGAAACTCTATCATATTTCTGGCACGTCTTGCAATGGTGAATGTACTGTCGAACATCTCCTTTCATCATAGGCTAGTAGTACCCTGTAAGCATAATCTTCCTGATTGTAGCATCCGATCCTTCATGAGCTCCCCCCACTCCTTCATGTAACTCCCTTATAATGTAATTATCATCCTCTCTAGTTACACACTTAGCCCAAGGATGTGATTTTGATCTCATGTAGAGCTCTCCTTTGTCTAGTGTATAGTTTGTCGCTTTTCAACATAGCTTAATAGCCTTTCGCCTATCTTCTGGCTGAACATCCTTTTAGATAAAGTCTATTATTGGGCACATCCAGTTATCATAATTCTGGGTGACCAGAACTTTTTGTTTTTCAAAGCTTGGAGAGGTCAACTACTCTACCGCGATCCCTTCTGCTAATGCTTCTCCTCGTGACACAGCCTTAGCTATGGCATCCGCCTCCTTGTTGCTCGCCCTTTTTATTTGTAACAACTTCCATGTATTTCCGTCTTCTTCAATTTTATTTAGAAGGGATGTGGCTAGAGAGTGATATTTGACCAAATTTGGCTCTTTGGTTATGAAGGTGCCACTGATCTGACTTACTACTAGCTGTGAATCTAAAAAGATGTGGAGGATGGGAGGTCGTACTTCTAGAGCTAGTGTTAGTCCTGCTATCAAGCCTTCATATTCTACCCTGTTGTTAGTTATTGGAAAATCTAGGCAAACTGCATGCTGCACTTTTATTTTCTTGGGTCCTTGTAAGACCACTCCTACAACTGTGCCTAGGTTTCCCAAAGCCCTGTCTGTGTGAAGCTTCCATATATCTCCTTTACGGCTTGGTGCTACAGATTTTAAACTCTCCATTTGACTTTCACCAGAGAATTCAACTACGAAATCAGCTAGTATCTATGCTTTCATCGCCGTGCGAGATTCATACCTGATGTCAAACTCACCTAGTCTGATATACCATTCCACTAATCTTCTTAAAGTTTCAGCTCGGTGCAAAAGCTTTTTTAACGAATAGGATGTCTGAACAATAATGGTATACGATTGGAAATAATGGCGCAGGCGATTCACTGTTGTGAGGATGGCGAAGGCCAACTTTTCTACACATAGGTATCAGAGTTCGACCCCTCTTAAAACTTTGCTCACATAATAAACGAGATACTGCTTGCCATCCTCTTCCCTGAGCAGTACAGAAGCCACCAAGCTCTCAGTTGCTTCCAGGTACAAGTATAAAGGCTCATCTTTCTTGGGCCTACTCAGGAGCGGAGTGGAGGATCAAAATTCTTTGATTTGGTCGAATGCGAGCTGGCATTGACTGTCCCATTTAAACCCTCTCAACTGCTTCAACGTTTGATAAAAGGGCATGCACCTTTTAGCCGAATAGGAGATAAATCTCCCCAAGGCAACTATTCGACCGTTTAATTATTGAACTTCATGTATATTGGTAGGTGGTTTCATTTCTATAATTGCCTTCATCTTCTTAGGGTTCGCCTCTATTCCCCTTTGAGATATCATGAAGCCCAAGAATTTTCCTGCCTTAAACCCGAAAGTTCACTTCTTAGGGTTGAGTTTCATGCCGAACTCATTCAAAATACCGAAGGCTTCTTGTAGGTCTTTAGGGTGGTCAGCAGCTCGGACGCTTTTCACTATCATATCATCGACATATACCTCCACTGTTCACCCAATTTGTTCTTTGAACAAGTTGTTAACCAGCCTTTGGTATGTTGCACCCGCATTTTTCAGTCCAAAGGGCATAACCCTGTAACAATAAATGCCTCGGTCTATGATGAAACTAGTTTTCTCTGCATCCAACTCATTCATCCTTATTTGGTGGTACCCTACTACTGTATCTACAAAGCTGTATACTTCATACCCAGTTGTTGAATCCACTAGTTGGTCGATGTTAGGCAAGGGGTAGGAGTCTTTTGAGCATGCTTTGTTTAGACCATGCAAAACTGTGCGTATTATTCTTCAAGACTACTTTTATGCCTTCTTGTACTTCGCCTGGTAATTCAACTCCGAGCTTTATGACTTTCCCCTCCTCTATCTCCCAGGTGATTAATTCGCCTACTGGCTCAAGGCTTGAATCTCCTTTATTTCTTGGGATATTGAAAGGAGGGTGCTCCATCGGTTGAGCCTCTGATTGCTCTTCTGGCATCCACATGATTGGCAGTGTCAATGGGAGACCTTTTAGAGCTACTACATATGCCTCTTTGGCTACCTTCTAATCGCCTCTCACAGCCATCACTTCGCCATCATCAGAATAAAACTTTATGGTCAAGTACTTGATGCTTGTTACTGCTTCTAGTTCATATAGAGCAAGTCTTCCCAATATGGCATTTTAGGGGAATTGGAGGTCTGCTACCATGATTTCTAATTTGAGCTTCCTTGAAGATTCCTTTTCACTGAGTTCCATATCTAGGTTTATCACTCCTGCCACCTGAACCGGCTTACCAGCTAAGCCAACAAGGGGGGTACGGATGGGTTTAAGCTTTGAGGGGTCTAGTTTGAGAGCTTTGAATACTTCCATGGTTATTAGGTTAACTAAACTGCCACCATCTACTAGAACTCTTTTTACCAAAAAGTTCTCTAAGATACCCTCAATCACCAATGCATCATTTTGTGGCATCTGAACTTGTTCACCATCACTCTCAGAGAATGAAATGGGTTGTCTAGGGTTAAGCTTTTGTGGTGGTAAGATAGAGTATATCTCTCTATCTCTCCTTTTTCTTGTTGAGTTACTGTCCCCTCCTATCGAACCAGCGAATATGGTATGAATGGTTCCTATGGTCTGAACCCCCTTATCACGCTTGCTTGATTGTCCTTCCTCTTGCTTGCTTGATTGTCCTTCCTCTTGCTTGCTTTCCCCCACAAACTGCTTCAGTTCGCCCCTCTGTATGAGGGGCTCAATTTCTTTTTTCAACTGCCTGTAATCATCAATTTCATGTCTCGTATCTTTGTGGAACTCAAAATACTTGCTCCTATCCCTACGGCCCATCGCATCATCTCTCATCTTTTTGGGATAAGTGCATGAGATTCGATCACCCTGTTCTTTGATCCATGATAAAATCTGCGATCGTGGTCTATTTATTGGAGTGTACTCAGTATCCTTCCAAAAGATGTCACCTCTAGAGTGTGGAGTTCGGACAGAGTAGCTAGCTCTAGTAGGCCGAATAGGCGACCTCCTCCTAGGCAAATGCCTACTTTCAATGGGCGAATGCCTCCTGTGTTTATGTCTTTCTTCTCTAGTTGGCTTGTGTTGCTGCTGAATCTCATAAGCTTCATCCAGTTTGGTGTATTTGTGAGTTCTTGCCATAAGCTCGGCAAAAGTTAAAGGTGGGTCAATGTTCAGACTTTCGAACAACTTGTTGTATTTGCAATTCTTGGCGTTGCACTAACCGCTACTTCATCGTTCAAGTTCTCCACTTGCATAGCTACCCTTTGAAACCTAGCCACATATTGGTATAAGGTTTCTCCTTCTTCTCTCTTCAAATCTACCAGGTCAGATGAAATTTTTCTAGATGGGATGCAAGTTATGAACCTAGCTCGGAATGATGCAACTAGCTGTGAAAAAGAATGGATAGATCCGGTTTTGAGTATTTGGTCCCATTCCTTTGCAGCACCTTTAAGGGTGATTGGAAAGACCTTACACATAAAGTCTTCCGAGCTATTCTGCAGTTACATGATGGTTCGAAAAGTGGCCAGGTGACTCCTAGAGTCAGTGTAACCATCATATGATTGAAATGTAGAAAGTTTGAATTTTGGTGGAAAAGCTGTCGCCAGTATGGTGGGAGATAAAGGTGAATCCTGGTGAAGGCCATAGTCTCCATTCTCTTTTGACTCCTTACACTCTTGTACTATCTCCTTACCTACATCCCTGAGGTTTGCCTCATCCCAAAGTTGAGTGTGGCTTACCTCTTGGCCACGAGTATAGATGGGTTTTGACTTAGCTTCCTAGTACCGATCAGAGAGAGAATGAGCTAGATGTTTAGGCGAAGTTGGGTGAATCTTTCCTTCATGAGAGAGTGAATCTATGGGTTTGGGAGGCATGATGGGATCACCTCCAGGTGTTGAGCTCTCCAAAATACTCTTCAAGACAGTGGTAAATTGAGAATAAGCTTGAGGCAAGGCGGCTACTACTTAGGGATCGATTACAGCTGGGAGAGTCAGGGTGATCGGGTGGCCAGGTTCGGCTTATTCAGCTGTTAGGTTTTCCAAAGTAGGGTTTCCAAGGGGATTGGTGGCCATGACGAATGGAGAGCTGCAAATTGGCTAGGGCTAGGATTAGGGAGAGGTTGAAGGTGTGTTCCACGCTCACACCACCAATTGTTAAACTCAAAGAATTTCAAGAGAGAATAATTGTGATTGACTCGACTTTGGGGTGAAATTTGGATATATATATATATATATATATTAGAGTTCAAACAGTCCGAATTGGATTAGAATTTTGAGTCCTATTTTGATTTCTATTTAGGGTTATATTATAATAAAATATTATTATATGTTAACAACAACTTTATTTTTTATCTCATTATAAAAAAATACAAAAATAGATGATTATTTGCCACCATATTGAAGAAAATCAAAGTTTTTTTATTTAAAATTTAAAATATATATGTTATCCTATCCATTTCCTATCAAGAATTTGATATAAAATGTCACTTCCTATCTTAAAAAAAAAACTCAAACAAGTAAACATCTAACTATTGCCATCTTAAGGGCTTATCGATTCATTTACCAAATTTCGTAGTCAACCCTCTAAACTACTCATCATCGTCTAGCAAACTTAGTTTCTAACTTTAATTTTTAGTTTAGTTCAAGATTTCTACAAAAAAAATTTTGTATAAACAATACTTTAGAACCCTAACTACAAAGATCTTGAAATTATGCGATTTAATTTTCAACTGTTGAATGGAATTTGTAAAATAAATGGAGGAAAGTAGAAATCAGCTTACCAATCCGTAAAATATATCGAAAATTAAAAATTTTCAATTCGATCGTCGAAAAAATGCTACTCTCCAATTCCCTCTCTCTTTCCCGCTGCTGTAAGAAAAGTGGTCAGTTAAGGACCGGTGATGGGGTGGGAGATCTAGATTGACAAGCCTTTTGCTCGTCTCGTCGAAAAAACAAAAAGAAAGAAAGGAGTTGTGTCAATCGAAATTTGTATACAAAGTTTCTTTATGCCTTTTATCAAGAAATTTGAAAACTACTAATTCAATCTGTAGTTTTGAAGAGTTCTTAAATTTTGCAACAAAATTGAAAAATCTCTTTCTCTTATGTTTACAATCACACAAAGGTAATTAACAAGTGATCATTTAGAACTCTTAAATGTTTATTTAGCATTAATTTTTCAAATTTCTTTTTACGAACTTTCGATTTTTTTCAAGAATTATTTAATGATAAAAGTGAACTTTGTAAAAAAAATTGCAAGAGATGCTTTTTAAATGATTTAAAAAAATGTGCTTAATAGTTAAAGCTTCAAAAGTTACAAAATATGAAAAAATATTTTTTACATTGGCTTACTTTATTTAACAAAACTATGAAATAAAAAAAATTTATTGTCAAACTTACATTTTTCATAAAATAATATTCCTTCCATCCCATTTTATTTACTTGTTATTTTTTTTATGTCTCAAAATATTTATAAGGTTTCTAAATTTAAATATATAAATAATTATTTTTTCATAATAATCTTTATAATTGTTTATAAATGAAGGACTTTTAAAATATCTTAATAAATGAAGGACTTTTATAATATCTTAATAAATCAAGGGTGAAAAAAGACAAAATAATTCTTAATGACTAAATTTTTAATATACATTTTGTCAAATCGTATGGATAAAATTGAATGGAAGTAATATAAAATTTCGAGAAAAATATGTAAAATAACAAAAGTTTAAAAATTTAGTTTACAAAATAATGTATGTATATATATATATATATATATATATATATATATATATATATATAAGAATTATATGATTTTCTTCTTTCTGCTAATAATAATTATATACTTTATCATCTTATTTACCACGATATTATATTATACCTATCAATAAAATATAATTTTAGTAAAAGAAATTATATTAATATAGCTTATTGAATAGGGAAAATTATTATTTCATCCCTGAGTTTTTACTAAATTAATAATTTCGTTCATGTATTTTGGTCAAATTATTCGGACGTCCCTAAGGTTTGGTTCCGTCTAATAATCTAGTTCTTCCGTCCAAAAAGGGCTGATTTTTCGTTAATTTTACATTAAAATGACAAAAAAAGCCTTAGTTATTTCATCCCTGAGTTTTTATCAAATTAATAACTTCGTTCATGTATTTTGGTCAAATTATTCGGATGTCCTTAAGGTTTGGTTCCGTCCAATAATCCAGTCCTTCCGTCCAAAAAGGACTGATTTTTCGTTAATTTTACATTGAAAACACAAAAAAACCCCTTATTGTGGGAACCACAAAATATAAACGGTTACATATTTTTTTTCGCTTCTTCCTTGCTAATTAAAAGCCAAGTCCAAATTCAACCAATGCTAAGTGAGGAAGGCTTATCAATTTCAAAGGCAACACAGCAACATAGCTAATAATCAATAGAGTATGGAACTAGAGACTAAAATCCATGAGTACTTCTAACAAAACTACCATATGTCCAACAATCATCGAGTCATCACAGCAATCTGCCTCTTCCTTCTATTGCAAATTTGGATTCTTGAATCAATGATTTTCTTGTGTGTAAAAAAAAAAAACTAAAAAAGGGAGAAAAACAAAGAAAACAATTAATAATAGTTCAAAAAAGAGGAATGTCTAGTTATAGTCTTCTTTGGGTTCAACTTCAATGCATTTGTGCTACTGCAATTTCCTGACCCACCAAATGGAAAACGAAAACACAACAGAAAAGACACCATGAAACTACTGGCAATTACATAAATT
>CANUEP010157777.1:0-41589 GCA_947857235.1 Jatropha podagrica
CTGAGATACTTCCTCGGTATTGAGGTTGCTAGATCTAATAGAGGGATCATCATTTCACAAAGAAAATACGTCCTAGACCTTTTAGAAGAAACAGGTATGTTGGGATGTAAGCCATCTGATTCTCCAATTGAGGCCAACCTAAAATTGCAAGCAAGAGTTGGAAGACAGTTGATCTAGGCCAATATCAAAGGTTGGTCGGTAGATTAATTTATCTCTCACACACAAGACCTGATATCGCGTATGCTGTTAGCCTTGTGAGTCAGTTTATGCATGACCCTCGTGACTCTCATCTTCAAGCTATTTTTCGTATTTTGAGGTATCTGAAGTCTGCACCTGGAAGGGGCATATTTTTTTCGAAGCATGGCCACCTTAAAACTGAGATATATATTGATGCAGATTGGGCTGGATCTCCAAATGACAGAAGATCGACTTCAGGCTATTGTACCTTTGTTGGAGGAAATTTGGTTACTTGGAGGAGTAAAAAGCAGAGTGTAGTAGCTCATTCAAGTGCAGAAGCTGAGTATAGAGCCATGGCCTTAGGAGTTTGTAAAATGTTGTGGGTGAAAAAGCTATTGGAAGAATTGAAGCTTTCAGAGTTTGCAGCTTCAAACTTATTCTGTGACAACAAGGCAGCTATTAGTATTGCTCAAAATCCGGTTCAACATGACAGAACAAAACACATAGAAATCGATAAACATTTCATAAAAGAGAAGATCAATCAAAGTGTCTTGAAGCTTTCTCATGTAACTTTAGAAAATCAACTGGCAGATGTCTTCACTAAAGGATTAAGTGGCAAAATCTTTCATAACTTAGTATACAAGTTAGGCTTGCTCAATATCTATGTGCCAACTTGAGGGGGAGTGTTGTGATATATTGTTGTATGTATGAGTAGTATAGTTTAGGGTAAAGGATAACTTAGGTATTTTGGAAATAGCCTACATCTATAAATAAGGGTGAATTGTATCTCATTGTATGAAAGAAATAATAAAAGCTCTCTCATTACATAGAAAATCAACAATAACTTTGCTAGCATATCCATTTATCCACAATGTAAGCAATATAAGAGAAGCAAAGGCAGAATGCCAAAAACAAAATTTAGAAACTCCAAGATGATTTCACCTCTTTTTTCTTTTCTAAGCCCCAAATTTATACCGCCCATATTATTTAAAGGTTTTACTGGGGCTTCAACCCATTTCTATATCCAAACAGAGTATTATATACAGGCATCATACAAGACCATAGTTTTTGTCCAATATTAATTTCTAATTTAGCCTGCTTCCAACGCTGTCAATTACGACTCGAGGACTGGTTCTGCGATTGATCTCATTCCTTCATTATCCTGACTGCTATCCACATTCCCTTAGCCATCAAGGGAAGTTGCTTCCTTATGTTCACTTGAAGGCGAAAAGTGCAGTGATTGGAAAGACCTTCATATATTTTTCTATATATACAGCACAAGAGGCAGTTTTGATTGGCTTGTCATTCGTACACCCGTCCCCAGTGGAAGAATGAGTGATCTGTTCCCCCTGCAGATCATGGCCTTGCCACTTGGTTCCGAATGGCCCATGAAATGAAAACAGGCAGCATGATCGTACACTTGACATTTTTTGTCCTCTAATTGTTATTAATTTTTCCATTTAAATTTTAAATTTAATAGTCAAACTTCAATTTTGTTGCTTTATTTTTGTGTTTTTAAATCATTGTCTACTATGACCAGAGAATTCTAGTTATTTTGAACAGACAGTGATTTTTAGGAATCAGAAACTTTATTATATTTAGCGAAATTTTTGTTTAACTATTGTTTTTGTTATCTTTAAAAAAAAGAATAAGAAAAGCCCAACATAGCATAGGCCATTATCATTACACTTTGGCCATGATATGCCAATAGTTCAACACCATTAAAATCCAGTTACTTTCTCCCCCTAAACTTCCCTTAACGAGAAAAAAAAAGAAAAAAAAAAAAAAAAATTGGAGGTTGGCCATTGCTATCTCTACTACCATAAACATCAACAACTCAAATGCTACAAATAATGTAATAACAGGAAGGCCAATTACCTGTCCGGAAATCGAATATATCATCTTCCGTGTAACAAAATCCTCCCCTTGCTGTATAACAGAATCTGATGAGACCACAGAGATAAAAGCAAACAATGTCAAGCCTGATTGTAGAACTAAAACACAAGACAAACTTGAGATACTTTTAACCTAGTAAAAATGATATTCTGGCATACCCGCTGTGTACTAGGTGCATGTGTATCTTGGCCAGAGCATATGCAGCAGTTGGAAGAATAGCTTCAACTTCTTCATCACTGACCTAAAATGTAGAAGCATGTAGACAACAAGGTTTGGCCAATTAGTAGGGGGAGAAGGAAGGAAAAAGAATAACGAAAAGAGCAAGAGAAGGGTATTCCACTAAATAATAACCATATATTGCATTCACTTTCTTAAATGCTTAAAAAGCAAGCCAGAAAAAGACAATTTCTCAGAAGCTTATTCGTCCAATTTCATTGCCAATGGCAATCTGCCTAATCCAATACTCAGTCGACAGAACTCCCTTCAAACCTCAAAACATTTACAAATTTTATCAAAATTTTGCTCCTGAGGATGGATACAGTGTCAAAAATCTAAAGATGCACACATGCACATATCCTCAGAATGGAAGATACATTTTTCAAGCATAATTTGTTTTTAAATCAAATTCCTAATGCTTGTAGAAAAGTTTAAAATGTATAATGAAATTTGAACCAATTAACAACTAGAATGGGTAGAACAAAATCCCAAGGCAACGCAAGTAACACATTTGTAATTTTTTACTTTATGATCACCTCTAGGATGATACAACCAGACAAGTGGCAACATCTATGTTTCAAAATGCTTTCAATTTCCTCTAGACCTAATAATAAAGCTCAATTTCATTTTTCAAATACAATATAGTTCTTATTCATACCACATAGGATGGAAAATAGGAAGCCAAAATTTCTGATTTTTTTTTTTATGACACTGAAACCGCTTGTAGAACTACTTACTCTAACAAAAAGTTATAACTTGGAAACCATCTATAAGTGCACAAATGCATATACAACATCTACTAATTCCCACCCAAAGTTCCCAATGGTAGTTCCAGTAACTAATGTGTCTACTAGTGGCACTATTTCAAATTTAAGAGACACATGTATCATAAAAGTCCTATCAAACTTAAACATTTTGACAACTAAAACCAGCAACACTATTCTTACAACAGACAAATTGAGATTTTGAAAGTCTGATGAGAAAGGGAAGAGAAGGGATGCTAAATTGGTTAACCACTAAACTAACACCCCCATTTCTTTTGGTTAGAGGACAAGAGTAAAAAAGAATGAACCAGTTAACATGAAAGTGAATAAAACCCCAGATCATTAAGAAGTACGAAAGATGGAGATCATCTATAAAAATAGAAAGGAGTCCTTTCCTTTATACAAAATCATGAAAGGACATAATTTCCTTCAAGCCAATGACTTCAGCATGTTTTGTAATATGTACCAAGCAAAATTTTCCTTTTTTGTCTAGTGCAAAAAGGCCTTTTAATTAGGGGATGTGCACTTCCAGTCATATTATTGTGGCATGTCATGTAACCCATTTGATAATTGGGTCATGTTTGTATTTGAATCTTTTTATTCTATTAGCTTTCAAATCAATGGTATCTGAATTCTTTCAATTTTGTTATTCTGCATTTGATCCTTTACATTGCATTTGTTGTTGTTGAAGTGATGTCATTGACAACAAGCATAGCAGACATGGGTTATTTCTGAGAACAAAAAATAGTTTCCAAACATATATCTGAAGAATTATCTAATAAATGCAAGTAATAATGATGCATATTTCAAGTTCCCCTGAAGAACTAATAGGATATGCCTTTAATTCAATGAATACAACTTACACCAAAAAGGGTAAAAAAGATGCCCAAAAGAGTTTGATGACTCTATCTTGTGTTGAAGTCAAAACTTGGTAGATATTGCGAGCTATTTGTAGTGCTTTTGGCAAAAATTCAGGAGCACAAGCAGAAGTTGGAAAGAAAGTGCTGGTGGGATGTGGGTTAATCAAACTTTCTGGCATCTTTTGAGTGTCACATGAGAGATTTGCAATCCGGTGTTGCACATTGCTAGATAACAGAATGGCTTTATTTAAATGCAGTTATATGATGGATATTGTACTAATTATTCTTCTCCAGATAGGAATAAATTGCACATTTGCCCTCAATGCAACTTATGGGAAGAAGAAACAAACAAAAGTAAGATTCTAACTCAGGTATTTATCAAGTCCAAGGAGAAAAATACTAAAAGAAGAAGAAAATTGAAGAATCACAGACAAAATTGATATCTAGAATCTCAGGCCATACAACAGTAAGAAACATTTTATGGAGTTGAGTGTGACAGGCAGAATTTAAAATTGAATATTTAATAATAACGTGTCCATAAAGATAATAATCAAAGGAATATTTTGTACTGGAGCATTAAGGGCCAGAGAAACATACAGCTGACCACCCATCAATATTCGTGCTCTTTAGTATCTGCACAGGCCTGCAACAATGAGTATCACAAATTGAAAGAACAAAATAAAATATTCATTCAATATATTTAAATATCACATTTCCACATTGGGACAGAACTACTTACGTGTCTACTGGGCACAGCAGCATGCATTCATTCCCATTTGAACTTCTAAATACTCTCCTTATAATGCACTCTAATGGATAATTATTGGAGGAATCAACCTGTCAATAATTTTTTAGGGTTTTGAACTCATGAATGAAAAGAACAGAAAGAAAGATAAAAACTGGCAGGTTACTGTGCAAGAAAATATTGCAAGAACACAGTTATTAAAGGTGCAGAGCATGCTATATGTGCAAGGTGCCAGGTGCAGGAGAGCGCCAAGCAAGGAGAGCTGCAAAAATATCTGGAAAGAAAATTCGAAAGTAAAATATAATAGTCACAAACAAATACAATAAATTGGATCTGCATAACCAAATTAACACTTAACAATCAACACTCCTTGAGAATTTTCTTTGATAATCCAAGCATTTCCCTTATGCTATGTTTGATTGGGAGGGCAGATGGAAGAAAGGAAATGAATTCAGACTTTTTTCAAGTCTAGATAATGTTTGGAGGGATGTATTTATATATGACAAATAGGGTGTAAATGAGCCGAGCCAGCTCACAAATTATTAGAGGTCGGCTCAAAAAGTGTTCAAAAAATTCGGCTCAGATCAAGCTCTAGCCGGCTCACTTAGCAAACGAGTCAAGCTTAAGTCCAATGATGTTTAGCTAGAGAACTCGTTGAGTCTTATCAAGCTTTTATATATACACATTTATATAATATTTATTTTACACTTACTCGAGCCGAGCTCGAGCTCAAAATTTTTCCGGCTGAACTCAAGCCTCAAGTCAAGCTCGAGCTTTCATCGAGCTGAACTCGAGCCTAAAATTTTCAAGCTTATCGAGTTTCAATCTAAGCTCGAGCCAAACTAAATTCTACCGAGCTGAGCTTCGAGCTTGGCAGATTTGAGCTCAGCTCGACTCATTTACACCCTTAATGACAAACGCCTAAACTCATTTCCTTCCTCCTTTCCATGCTTCCAACCAAGCATAGCTTTAAAATCTAAGATCTAACCGCTGGAAGCGACTCGATAGTATGTCAGGCGACTGCTTCTTAGAACCACAGTACTCCAACTTGATATTCAAATATTTTTCCTTGTTTTTTTTGTCATCAACTACTTTATCACCAAAGCTTCCTGCCAAACAATAACTCTTGAATCTTTTTCATCATCATTGCATTCAAATATGGAAGAATTACACTTTTCTTACAAGAATTTGGTTTCACCATCTTGTTATGAAGAGGGAATTTATTTTAATCAGGAACAACGAGAGCTTATTTTCTAAATCAGGAACATCTGAAGATTGTTTTTCTAAGATTTTTTCTGAATTTCCAGGGACCACAAGACCTGCATTTGTATCTCCATACCTTAATTTTGGTTTCTTCTTCATTGTACTCCATTTTCCGTTATCATATAATTATTATGCACTTCACAATCACTTACACTTGGATTGGCAGAATTAAAGTTCAAAAGGAGAACTCTGATCAACCATCTAGACAGAAGCCATCTCACACTCGTTTGGATCAAAAATAGTGTATGAGTTGTTCTTAAAAACTAGAATAACCTCTTTCTAACTTCTAAGTTGAACTCAACAAATTTTGAACTAAGCTAGGTATCAATTTGAAGTTTTACGAAAAAGAGTGTTTTATTTCTTTGTATTGTGTTGTAGATATACAATCTCTACTCTCCTTTATATATATACAAAAGAATGTTCCAATATAGGAAGTAATCTAAATAGGAATAAATCTAAACTAGGAAAAACAATATTTACTCTAATTACAAAGATCTCAACACCTTCAACTATCTTCTCTTTTATAATGTGACGGTCAATCTCTATGTGCTTAATTCGATCATGCTGAACTGGATTATTCATTATACTAATGGCTACTTTGCTATCACAAAACAAAAACATTTATTGTTTCAACCAACTTTAACTCTTCGATTAGTTTGTGTAACCATAGGTGTTCATAGATTCCCTGTGCCACAGCTCTATATTCAGCTTCTGCACTGGACCTAGCAACAACAGCCTGCTTCTTACTTCTCCATGTGACCAGATTTCCAAAACACAATAACTTGAGGTTGATCTCCTATCATCAAGGGAACCAGCCCAATCTGCATCTGTAAGGTCTGTTATCGCCAAATAGCCATGTTTAGAAAAAAGAAGTCCTCTACCTGGAGTTGATTTTAAATATCTTAGAATCCGATGCACATCTTCTAAGTGAGACTTCTGAGGGTCATGCATATACTGATTCATTAAACTTACAACATAGGCAATATCTAGTCTATTATGGGCAAAATAAATCAACCTCCCAATCAATCTCTGATACCTACCAGCATCAACTATACTTCCCACTCCAGCTTAAATCTTATGATTGGCTTCAATAGGTGATTCAGCAGATTTACATCCCAACATACCAGTTTTTTTAAGGAAATCAAGGATGTACTTTCTTTAAAAAATAAAAATCCCCCTTTTCGATCTTGCAATTTCTATCCCTAGAAAATATCTCAATTTTTCCAAACCCTTAATCTCAAACTGCCTAACTAACAAACTTTTCAAATGAGTCATTTCTTCTTCATTATTTCTAGTCATCACCATATCATCAACATAAACAATAAACAATGTGATCTTACCTTCATGATGTTTAATGAACAATGTATAATCAGCATCGTTCTGATGTAACCGAAAGAAAGCAATAGTTTTACTAAACCCTTCAAACCATGCTCTTGGTGATTGCTTCAATCCATATAATGACTCCTTCAGCTTGCAAACTTTTCCTCTGGTCTTGTCAAATCCAAGAAAAATCTCCACATACATCTCTTCTCTCAAATCACGATGTAAAAAAGTAGTTTTAACATCAAATTGATGTAACTCCTAGTCAAGATTGGCTTCACAAGACAACAAAATTCTGATTGTGTTCATTTTGGCTATAGGGGCAAATGTTTCTTGATAATCAACTCCATAAGTCAGACTGAACCCTCTGGCTACCGATGTAACCTTATACCTCAATTGAACCATGTGCCCTATGTTTAACTGTGAGCACCCATTTACATCCAACTGGCTTCTTTCCCATGTCTCATTGTTTGCCAAAGCTCTCATTTCCTCAACCATTGCAACCTTCCATTTTGAGTCTTATAATGCCTTTTGTCAATTCTGCAGTATAGAAATAAAAGAAACAAACAAAACAAAGGCTTTATAACAAGGGGACAAAGCATTATAGAAGATAAAATGGGAGATGGGATGTTTAGTGCATGTTCTAACTCCTTTTCTAAAAGCAATAGGAATATCAGGGTGATTGTTAAAAGGGCTAGAATCAATATTAGGATCAGAATCAATAGGGATTAAAGAAGACTCACCAGGTTCTTGTCCTTCTGTATTTTCAGGGCCTAAAACTGGAGAGGACAGTTGATCAAAGGTCTCATGCTCGATGGTTGTATCTGTATTAGTCCGTTGCGTGTATGTTTTCAAATCAAATCTATCCAATCTTTCTAAAGGTTTAAGTGGTTGGTTTATCTTATTGTATATGTCTATAGGAATCTCCCCCGGAAAGGAATGTCATCCATCAGCTCTTCCATTTGATATTTCTCCCCCTGAAGAGATGACTATGAAGGAAAATAAGGCTCAAATTCTCGAAAGGTAACATCCACACTCACAAAGTATTTCCTAGAAGAAGGATAATAACACTTGTATCCTTTTTGAGTAGTAGAGTAACCGACAAAAACACACTTCAAGGCTTTCAAGGCTCTAGGATCTAATTTACTTAGACCATTCTGATGAATAAAATAAACATAATCAAATACTTTAGGAGGCACAATATAAGAGTTGTTTCCTTGAAGAACCTCTAATAGAGTTCTAAAATTTAAAGTGCAAAGAGGCATACAATTGATAAGGTAAGCAACAGGCAAAATAGCATCCCCAATATAGTTTGGGAAGATTCATAGTGAACATAAGTGACCTAACTACTTCCAATGAATGCCTATTTTTCCTTGCAGCTACTTCATTTTGGGTACTAGTATTGACACAACTAGTTTTATGTATAATACCACTAGAATCTAAATAGGTACGAAAAATTGCATCATGTAATCAGTACCATTATCAGTTCTTAGAATTTCAACATGTGCATCAAACTGAGTACAAATCATTTTATGGAAGTTCTAAAAACACAAAAAAACTTCATTTTTTATTTTCATCAAATAAACCCAACTCAATCTAATGCAACAATCAATAAAGATCACAAATCATCTATAATCAAAAAGAGAGTTTTAATAGGACCCCATATATCAGAATGAATAGTAACAAAAAAAATCGAACTTTTATTATTAATTGAAAAATAAGAATGCCTAGTGTGTTTGGCAAGTTCACAAGCATCACATACTAATGAATCAAAATAACACTTAGCAAAGAAAGTGGGAAATAAACGTCCTAAAACAGAAATATACAATGAGTAGGGTAAAAGGTTACTTTGCAATTAAGCGCTTTTGTAATTAAGCTAACAGATTACAGATTAATAGGGCATCTAGGAACATGAAGAACAGAGGAGAGTTTAATATTGGAAGTATAGTCCATAGAACGTATGCCAGCAATCAATACTAAGGAGACATCTGCAACACGAATTTTTTTGTGCCTTGATACTTAGAATATATGAGAAAATGTTTTATAAAGCCTATTGTATGTTTATTTGCTCCTGAATCTATAACCAAGAGTTTGCAATTTTCGCAAGAAAGGTAAGAAAAGTATTACCTAAATTAACAAAATTAGAGGCTGCAATCTGAGTTGAGGAAGAATCAAGGTGTGACAACAATCGTTTCAGGGACTAAATTTCCTTATCAGAAAAGCTACCAACAGCAGATGGTTCCTCAGATAAAACTCCAGTATCAGATAGGTGTGTTTGTGGTCTAGAAGAACTGACTCACTTCCCTCCGCGCCCTTTAGTTGGACATCCATTTAATTTCTAGCAGAACTCCTTAGTATGCATATTCACCGCAATAGACACAAAATAATTGGTCTCTATCCAAAGAACCGCTCTTCACAACCTATATTTGTTCTCTTGCAGAATTACAATCAACCCTGCTTTATCCATTGTAGATCTGCGAACCATAGCACTTCTCCTAGTCTCCTCTTACTGTACAAATGAGTATGCTTGTCACAAGGATGGAAAAGGGTCCTGTCCAAGAATTTGAATTTGAATCTTATCATATTTGTTATTTAGGCCAGCCAAAAAATCACACACGTTCCAATTCAATCAACTTCTGAACTTGAGTCGCATCATCAGTACATTTTGCTTGAAAGTCCTAATAACCGTCCAGTTTCTGCCATGACCCACTAAGTTCAGCAAAATACTGAGTGATAATCAAATCTTCTTGCTTGGTTTCATGAACTTTCTATTGCAATTTATACCTCTGAGCATAGTTTTCAGTTTGCGAATAATTCTGTGAAATGACATCCCATATCTTCTTAACTGTATCAAGAAGTAAATATCCTCGTGAAATGGTTGGCTGCATAGAATTGATTAGCTAAGATATAATAAGGAAGTTTTCTGATTTCCACTTATTATAACTCGAATATGTCAAAACTAGTTTTGGTGCTCCACCGTCAAGATAACCCTACAAACCTCTAGTCTCAATGAATAGCAAACGGGACCGAGACCAAGCCAGGTAATTTTTGCCATCTAACTTTACTAGGCTAATCTGGAGTGAAGGATTCCCTGAATGAAAAACTACATCTACCTTTTTCCCGCCAACCACACTGTCAGACTGAAAAATTTGACAGCTGATTCAAAAAAATAGGAACCAGAAAATCACACAAACACAAGTAGAAGTAGTTGGACAAAATCAAAAAGGAACAAACACAAAGTCAAAGAATGGGACTAAGTGACCAGTGGGTCAAAGTCGCAGCACCAAAACATGACCACCGGGATAAGAATCGTTGGCAGAGGTCACCAGAAAACGCCACACACACCGGCACGTGAAGAAAGGCCAGAAACTTCTAGCGGCGCGTGTGCACACGCAAGTGACCAGACAGCGACGGGATTTGATGGGGAAGGCCGATCGGTGGTTGCTCCTCCTTCTAAAGTGGGCGGTGATGATCAACATCCCTCCTAGCGGCACTACTTGCATCAGACCTTTTGCGAACAAAAAACCTATGCCGAAAAATCACAACAGTGCTCTAATACCATGAAGTTTTTTGAAAAAGAGTATTTTATTTCTTTGTATTGTGTTGTAGATATACAATCTCTACTCTCCTCTATATATACATAAAAGATTGTTCCAATATGAGAAATAATCTAAGTAGGAATAAACCTAAACTAGAAAATATAATATTTACTTTAATTACAAATATCTCAGCACAATATGATATCAATAACTACTTTAATATCTTTCACTGTCTTAACAGCAAAAGAACCTCCTTCATAAGCTTCAACCACTTCCCCATTAGCTAGGTTCACTCTTTTTTTGTACTTTCAGCTAAAAAATGAAACAAGCCCTCATCTAGTTATGAGACTAATGCTGCCAGTATCAAAAAACCAAATATGCTTGTCAATTTGTTGAGGAATTTGCAGCCTAGTGAATCAATTATCATCAACTTCATGTTGATCTTCAGTAAAATTGACTTGCTGCATACGGGGTTGCAGCTCTCATCTGTAAGCTTGCAAAAATTTCTCGCTGTGACCATATCTATTGCAATGCCTATATTGCCTTTTTTTCCCAGCATTTGCTTTAATGACGATTGGTTCTTTCAAAATAAGAATAAGGATAAAAATCTTCTTTCTTGTCTTCAATTTTGCCACTATCACGTTCTCTACTTTCTTTTTCTATCTAGGAAGACATGCTCCTTCGTAGGACTCCTCTCTTTGGTATCTTCTATGCTCTTGTGCTGCAAAGCTTGCACCAGCTCTTATAAGGTGAGATTGTTCGAGTCCTTAAAATCTTCTTAATCTGAAGTTTTGCCTCTAACATTTCAGGCAGGGTCACCAACACCTGTTTCACAACCCTTCCATCGCTCAAATCTTCAGCAAAGAAGTCTGATTTTGTTGACTATCCATCTATCTGTCAAAATGTCCTTCAACAGATTATTAATCTTTCATCCTAAGTATCTCAAGCTCTCTTAAATTAAAAAATTGCCTTGCTATCTTGGAACTCCTTAATCTTTTTCCAAGCCTCCTTAGCTGTTTCACAAGTCTAACACTCTGAAAATCACACTAGACAAAATTGAGTGAATAAGACAGCTTTAAGATAAAGCAACTATGGGATTTCCTCACAAGAGATAAAGGGATCTGCACAAATTTCCAGAGGTTCCAACAAATCAAAGGCTTTTACATGCATCTTCACATGCCAGATTTGGTAATTTTTTACCAGTGAAAACAGGAGATGATGGAGAAGCAAAACTATTTGAAGCCATTTCAGCTTCTTTTTTTTTTTTAGGGGGGAATCTTGCTATTTTCTCTCAATCACTTATTTTCTCATAGAACGGCCTTCAAAGAACATTTAAGGCTTTGATACCATGTTAGCAAAATGGTAGAGAAGCCATGACTTAAACAGATCAAAGTCATGCCTTAACTTTGCTTGGCTTCCCCTCATGCTAAACCCATACAGCTACTTAACGTCACAAACTTACTAGAGCATTAAGCTTACAACATAAAACACAAAATTAAATTTCCCATCAAAAGTCAAACTAACTAGACAAGGAATTGTAGAATATAACATTGAAATTCAATATTTATGAAACATATCAAAAGATAACATGTTAGTCCTCCCAATTGGCAAAATATTATTATTATTATTGTTAGCCTCAAAGTAGTGTCTAAGAGGCAGTGATGGTAGTTCATATCACCATCTCATGCTTATGTTGTGTTAAGATAGAACTATTGAAATAAATGGAACTGAAATACAAGAAGATTATATAGACAAGTAATACAAATATGAGACATGTAACACATTTGATGACCAATATGTGCTAAGATCCAACTATTGAGATAAATGGATCAACCAAAATTAAATACACAAGTAACAGAACTATGGGACATAACTTAGTAATCATCAATTAAAAAGATTAATACTTTTTGCAGGCTCTAAGATTCAAACCCATAATTAATCAATTACAAGTATCATTTAGAAGGTTGCAAACCATTTGAGGGAAGAAAGGACATGTCTTTGATTCGCAAACAAATTATACATCATCTTCCCAAATATTTCCCTTCTCTCCCACTGTTGTATTACATATGTAGTCAGTTTTGTTCCCACCTTTCAAGTCCTATGAGGATTAGGAGTTGACATATATGCAGGCTTAGGCTTATTTTATATATAATTAAGTGTATAATAGTAACTGTGTCTAGAAATACTTATGATAGTAATGCTTTATTTATTTCATTTGTAGGCATTTTTTCTTGTTACATTTTTTCACTATCTTATCAAAAGAAAAAAGATTCTCCTAAGTTAATCTTTTACACCCTAATTACCGAATTCTAGAAACCTTATCCCTAATATGTAAAATATGAATTTGTTATAGGGCTCTTGGTTTCAGTTCAGTATGCTTTGGAACAAGATAAGTTCATTATTCACTGCACCTGGGAAATTCAATAAGCTGAAGAAGAAGTATTAGCTAGAAGATACAAGACTCGTTTCTTCTTGCCTACAAGGGGTATAGACCAGAAATTCAAAAGTGTTGAAGTATGTGAATAATCCCACATTGAATAGATATAAATTGGGTGAATGGCATGTCATGAGGAAGGTGAAACGACCAAAACGGCTTAGGCCGTTTTGTATTAAAGGTAATTCAAACTCATTACAAGCTCAAATATTAAATGCATTGTTAATTGAATTTGATTAATTGCTCCTAGGGCACAGATTCTCAATGAAAGGCATAAGGCAATTTAACCTTGAAGATGCAATTTAACAAGCTACCAGGTTTAAGAAATTTAAGATTCATGTCTATCCAAATAGTCAAAAGCATGAAATTATCATTCAACTTTACCATTTTCGCTGTATGGCAGCCTAAACTATTTGAGGAAACTATTGCAAACATAATCTTTTAAATTTTGTACACATTAACCACTTCTTTGACAATTCACCAACTGCATGTTATAACACACTCTCAAGGGAGTGAAGCATGCAAAACATTGCCTATGTCACATTATTAGTAATAAAAAAGGATGTAACAACTTTTTCTCTCTCTATTTCTTCTATCTCTGTTAACAACTCAATTTGTGCAATGCAATTTGAGGAAAAATCAACCTTAGCCTTGCATCTTCCAAAACTATTGGTTGCCAATCATGCTCAAGTAACCACTGCATAGTTTCTCTACCACACCACAATTAGAAAAGTGCTGGCTGTAGATACTTCCCAAAATTTTAAAATATTTAGGATAGGAATTTAATAAACATAGCTAAGAAATCAAAAGCTTGTATTTTTATTACACGTCATTAAGCATGTTTGTCAATTTATTGATGTTAGATTAGTGATCTTTTTTACCCTAAACTTTGAGACTTTTTTATATTCTATTCATTTGGGCTGCCTAGTAAACCCTCTCTCTCCTCATTAGCATCTATACTAGCTTAAATATTAAAATGGTGAGTCTTGCACACTCAATAAATCCATTAAGGTTTGGGATACTATTGAGAAATTTAACATTTGAAGGGATAATTTGACTCAAAGCTAATCCAAGTGAGTTAGGTGAGTTCACAGGACCGATGGTTTTAATTTTTTAAGCTAGAATCAATGCCAATTAGGAGAGAGATTTTTATCGAGCAAACCAAGCATAACTATGGTATAATTGCAATTAAGCCAACAAAGTAGGATCTAAAAACAAAAGCTCAGGATAAACTTCGAAGAAAATTGATCATTAAGCATCTGGATTTAGTTATTTCAAATGAGTTCAAAAGGGAGGTTTCCACTGTTCTCATTGCTATGAACAACTAAGAAGTCAAAGTGGTCTATATAAGTTTCTTAGATTAGTTATACAAGAACAAATCACTGGTATGTAAATGTTAAAGAGTATACAATCATAAAGAAAGAGCAAATAGCAAAATAACTATAGGTACAAACAAGGAATCCCTAATATTATCAAATAAGGGTTATTTGACTTTTAACAACCCTAAATTCATTGAAAGTGTTTACTCAGTTTATTTCACAATATAAATGGTCAGAAGTCAAAAACAAATACACATCGACTTTGTTTTATTTGTCAGCTTATTTTTTATTAAATGAACACAACTCAATTTTCATTCCAATCTAATTGGTCTACTATGTGGATTTTTCTTTTTTCCTCTATTCCAGCCAATTCACTATACTTTCCAGTAAAGCCTAGCAACTCCAACTCCTTCTTAACCACTTTACATCTTTATTTGAGTTATCCACCTCCCATCTTCATCACACTTCTAACATGAACGTGATAAATTCCACATGATGCATTCACCATCCATGCTTTATGGAGATGACATTCGTCCTACCAAATGCCAATACCATTTGATTATGGCCAGAAAAATAGTACTCTCTTTGTCCCAAAAAGATAGTCCATCTTTCCATTTGATCTGTCCTAAAATACAGTCCACTTAACTTTTTTACATTATAGTTAATCTTTAAATTACTTATTATGCACCTATTAAGTTTTATTCTATTTTCAATAATCCTTATTAATTCTTTACTTTTCCAAAGTTAGTTTTACTTGAAATTCATATGTTATTTAATCAGTAGTTTTATTCTTCTTCTTTTTTCTTCTTGAATTTTAAAAAGTCATCAATGTTAGTCATTCTCATTAACTGCGATTTCTATTTACCATTTTATATTATATGGTTTTTATTATCTCAATACAAATATTTGCTCATGTGTTATTTAAGTGGATATCATAGGAAAGTTATACTAAGAAAATTGTATCCAACAAAAAATACATTCAATAATAATTGTGCATAGACTTTTAAATAAGGAATATGTTAAAAGAAAATAGTATCAATCTTTCGCTCACAATTGGACACTAGAAAGTGGAAAACCCACAAAACTGAAGCAAACAGGAAAATTGACTCACAAGAGTAGCAATCCGCTTGTTGGAAGCCATAAGAACCCTTCCAGTTTCATCTACCACGAATCCCGCGGGCGGCTTTGGCAGTGGCGTGTTTGGATGGTAAAGCAATGACCTCGAATTTGAATATGAATATGAATCCTCAGTATTATTATCAATATTATCATCAGCTTTAATGATTTGAACATCCTTCAAATGATTAGGGGCGTCACTTTTGCCCTTTTTCTTCTTCTTCTTGCTGGTGGAGGCTGAAGAAGGAGTAGAAGAAGAGGAGCGTTTCTTAAGTGGACCAGTCTGAGACCTTGCGGCTTGGCGAATGCGTAGCACTGGTAAGCTGATTTTAGGGTTTGAGGTAGAGAGTCTGGCGGGATGGTGAGATTTAAAAGAGAAGACGAAGGAGAGTTTATTGAGTTGACATGCGGAGATTGAGAGGGCCATTTCTGGTTCTGCTTGTTTGTTTGTTTTTGTCGGACGAAAAGAAAGAGTTTTAGAATAGTTTTTAGATACTGCCTTACCTGAACCTAATTGCTTACTTGGCCTTGCTGTAGCAAATCCCGAAGGATGAATTACTATTTCGCCCTTCAAGTTTGGTCAAATACATTACTTGGTCCTTGTTTTTCTCTAAAAACATTATTGCATCCTTAACTTTTACTCGCATCCTATACTTTAGTCCCTTCATCTATTTCAAGAGGATTTACCGTTAGTTTGTATTAAAAATTAAAAATGCCCCTTATTTCATCTAAGAAAAAAAAGGAAAAAAACAAACACAAACAAAGCTATGTGAAAATAAATCCAGAAAATTCAAAATCTTTAAAAACATAGAAAGCTATAGTTTTAAGATGAAATTTTATGGACGAAGCTATCATAATGCTCTAAAATTTGTCAGTATGGTAATGAAAATATAGAGACCAGTTTAAAAAAATTACAGAGAGAAACAGGAAGAAATGCAAGATAGATACAAATAAGAATTGAAATTATAGATTCCTTTCCAATCGAATTACATCTTTCTTATTCTTTTTTTTTTTTTTCTTTCTTCAAGTCTGAACCAAATTACTATTTTGAAGAAAATTGAAGGAAGCAAACAAAATCATTCTCTATTTATGGGTGACAAGATGAAGCAAAGAAGATTCAAAAAATGAAATCAAAGAGTTTGTATTGGAAGCAAAAGCAAATTGGAAAGGACCCACTGATTTCAAAACCTCTCAACTCCAACGACTATCTATTGAAAAACTCATTAATTCAACTCCCTAAATAACTCAAATTTGATATCCAAATCCTTGAGACTCTTTATTCAGTATTGAGCGGAGACATCAATCTAAACTTTCTCATTCACATAAATGTATTGATTTAATTTAGACCTAAGATTAAGAGTGAATTTATTTTTTATTTACAATTTAAGTCTTAATTATAAAGATCAAATTATGTTGAAATTATAATAAAAGGTTAAAGTTAAAGGTGAAATTGGCATAAAGGTTGAAGATCAAAATTGCAATAAAATTTAACGTCTATAATAAAACAATATTAATCTAGGTTACATTTTTAGCAACAGATAAAAAAGTTGTTGTTAATCCGTTTATAAAGCCTTTTGCCAACTGTTAACAATGGAAAGTATCTGCCTTCCGGATAAAAGTCTGTTTCTAATCTGTCGCTAATATTAGTAAATAAAAATTTTAAGAACTCAAATATATATTAAAAAAATAAATTCAAATATATATTTTAATAACTATTCACTCAGATATTCTTATTATATTCGTTAAAGAGTTTTCATTTGTATTTAAATCATAAATTTTAATTTATAATAATAGTGATATAAATAAAAGTAGGAATAGGAAAGAGAAATATTGGGATTAAGGAAGATACTCTTATTAAATTTAGAGATGAAAAAATAATTTTAAAAATTTAAATTTTATATTTAAAAAATTAAAGAATAAATAATTAAAAGTTAAAAATTCGATGAAAATAATTAAAGCATGTATTGCTTCCTATATAAGAAATAAACCTTAGAGAAAAAAGATAAGAGAAAAATTAAAAACTCTCATTGCTACTTCTATAGTGAGTCTATTTCTTTAGACTAATATAAATAGTTTGTTTAATAAACTTGAACTAATTTTTTTAGACTCTTTTGAGCCTCAAGAAAAAAAATTTCTTCTAATGCAACGATAGAACATATGAGCTCTCAAGTCAAGACATATATAGTCAAACCTCTATAAATTAATAATGTCGATACCGTGAAATTTTATTAATTTAGCGAGGTATTAATTAATCATGTAAATTAATGATTATTAATTTATAAATTATATAGCTTATATCTCTATAATGTGAATACTGACCTAGATATATGTGAATACTAATTTATATATATTAAGTATTAATCATGCATATTAATTAAAATCATATATTTTCATTGATAAATTTTCAGTATTTCATACATATCTCAATAAAATGTATAAATCCACTCAACTATTTATGTGGTTACAAGTACATATATGGAATGAAAATATGATAGTGTGGAATTAGAATAAGTTTCGCACAAAGATGCTCTAAAAGCAAGAATCACCTTACATCACTTTCTTTTACAATATGAGAATTATACACTGAATTTTCTTAATACTTCAAGAAAGGTTAGAGATGAGATTCAATGTGATATTAATTTTAAAAAGAAACAAATAACATTAGATTTTTATTTTCAGAAACTTGCTTAGTTTAGTTATGAATTATGTACAAAATATTTTGATACAGACATGAATTATTAATTTATATGTCAATGAGATCTATATGAATTTATTTTTTTGTATTGTCTTATAAATTTAGCGAATTATTAATATACTATGTTGGTCCTGACTCAGGACAGAAAAAAATTATTATTTTAGCAAGATTATTAATTTATCGAAGTTCCACTATGTTATATTCTTAAGCGACGATAAGGATTATTTAAAATGCATATATGCTTACAATTTTTATTAATTATTGTAATTGGATTCATTTCTTTCTCTTCCTTGACTATTATATATATTGACTTACTATAATTTGTTAATAGATTTCAATTAATAAAAAATCTTTGTCTTATCATTCGCATTTGTTTTTAAAGATATTAATTAATTATTTCACTCTTAATCTCTTAACTAAATTTTATGTCTTTTTGAGAAAAAATTAATTTTTGTCTATTAATTCTTATTTAGAAATTTATTATATAATTAAACATTATATTTTAATGCATTTATTTTATATGTTCTAAAATAGTAAATGTAATGAGTAAATACAACGAACATCAACGAGTATGAATAATGTGCATCGCAAATTAAAAAATACTAATTGTTGTGAAATTGATGGATATTTTACATGGCTCAAAGTTTATATTCTTAATTAGTGAGAACTCTATCTTTTTAATTTATTTAAAACTATATTTCTCCTATTAGAGTTCCACCTATGTACCTATATATATATATGGTATCTCATAAATAAGAATTAAGCTCTTGTATTCTCCTTATTCTCTCTATTCTTTCTTTACTTCTCTTTCTATATTTCTATTATTTTATAACATTAATGAAATTTTAATATTTTATAATAAAAAATAATCTTTCATATATATATATATATATATAGATATATAGGGGAATATAAGAATGATAAAAATACTCTTACTAAATTTCTTTAAGAAATTTTAATTTCATTGCTTAGAAAATTTTTAATTTTACCAATTATAAAATAAAGAAATCCTTCCATAATTAAATTAAATAGATTAGTAATGTTTAAAATTAAAATATTGTTCTTGAATAGACTAACAATCAAAAGAAATTTATTTTATTTTAATTATAATAAATATTAAAATTTTTAATGAAATTAAGGAGTCTTAATATTAAATAAGAAATTTATTATCAAGCGTTATGTACCATTAAATTATGAATTTTAATGAAATGAAAAAATTAATTTTAAGGAAAAAACTATATAAGTTGGTTTTCGGCCTCTCATGTTCGCACAACTATAGTCCTTTTTTTTTAGATTTAAAGTATGTGTATCAAGTAACTTGTTAAAAATTTGAGGTGCATATAATACATGTACAATATGATTTATGTAAGATTTTTGAAATTATGGATAACAACTCACTGGATTGCTAATTGGTACCAAATTGAAATTATGGATAACAACTCACTGGATTGCTAATTGGTACCAAATTAGAGTTTTGAAATGATTTTCAATCTGAATAAGTTATTTTCATAATTATTAAGTTTTAATTGTGATTTATGCATTATATGTTATTAGTCTATTTATTCATGCATTAAATGAATTTGGACTGCAAATTGTGAAATGGTATCTTAGAAAGCCTAATTATGGAATTAATTGCGATCAAGTTATAATTTCACCTAGTTATTTGAAATTGAAATCGAAAATGGTGCCAATTTGATTTTAGAACATTTTTTATGAATTAAAATGATTTTTTTCTATTTATTGAGTATTTAAATGATTAAATTAGCATTTTAAAATAATTAATAGTATTTTATAAATATTTATTTAAATTTATTATTAATTATTATAATTTATTTATAAAAATGTGATTATTAATTTTTTTACCTGAAAAATGTAATTTGTTAATATTTGTTGATAATTATTTTAGTATTTATTATTATTGGTTAATAATTAATTGCCAAACATAATTTATTGATACTTATTGGTGTTTATTGATAAGTATTATTATTTTTGAGAAATTAATTGTTAAGATGCTGTTTTATTAAATTTATTGGGCATTTTATTAAGTGGGTCTTATTTAACCAAGTGAGCCTATTTGTATGGCTATTTTAATTAATTAAATATAAAAGAAAAAAAAATAAAAGAGTAAAAAAAATTTATTGTCTATCTGTTTATATATATATTAGTTTTTCTAAATGTGCGTTGCACATGTTTATACTTGTTAATTCTACTTGTTATTTATTTATTTTTATTAATTTTTATTTATAATAATTTAAAATATATTAATATTTTAAATTGATGAAATAATTTAAATTAGATTTAAAATTAAAATTTAAAGTAAAAAAAAAATCTAAATATCATATACTCTTTTAATTTTTTTATAATTCTTGAAATTCTTTTAAATAAGCAATAAAATATAATTACTAATTTGTATTCTTATTAATTAAATCAATTAACAGCATGTATAGATATAATTTATATTTACTAATTTAATATGTCAGAGCTGCAGTGCAGTTTTATCCCAACATGACTGATGCGTTAGTTTTTATTTTATACAAATAATAATATATAATATTTTGAATAATTTTCATTTGGCAGTAGATCATTCTAGTTTAAAATAATATATTTAATTCAAGACAATGAATTTCTATAATAAATATAAATAAAAATTATTCTATTAATTTACAAATAAAGAGAGTTAAAATATAAAATCAATACATGATTAAAAATACATACAACACTAAATGTAGAGATTATGATATCAATTCATATAATAAAATTATATTTACTACAAGAAAAAAACATGATTGCAAACTCAATAATTCCAAATTAGTAAAAACTTGATATAATAATTCTTGATAGTCAAAAGTAATATATTCTCAATATTAAGTATTAAAATTCAACATATATATATATATATATATATATATATATATATATATATATATATAATTGTATGATAGGATAAATTTTTAATTGTAATAGAATTATAATATAATATTAATATAATAAAAATAATAAATGGATATCATTATTAGAATAAGATTAAATATGATATTAAAAGATTTTATGATTTTCTGTATAAAAAAATTAATATTCTAATATTACCACAGTGTATTCTCCTTTCATAATATAAAATTGATAATTTTGAATTATATATAATTGACTTTATATATGTGTATTTTTAATCATGTCAATAACTATAATTATAATTTTTAATTTTACTTTATTTTTTAGGTCTATTAGGTCTTTTTAGGATTATATTAAACTTTTTAATAGAATTTAAATTCAAATAGAAAATTAGCATAATCAATCAAAATTAAATTATATTTATTTTTCAACCAATAAAATTAAAGTCCTCAATAATGTTTTTATCGATTCATAAATTTAACATTGATTGATTAATAGTATTAATAAAAATAATAAATTGAAATCACAACTAATGAATAGTTTAAACTTCCTAATAGAATTTAGATTCAAATACAAAAAGAATATCAATAAAATTAAAAATTTTCTAATTAATAAATGACTAAATTATTCTTATTGTTAGCAATTAAATTTAAAATTTATAAAAGCATTTTAGAGACCCAATGTTTCTCATTCATATTTTTATATATATTACTAAATTATAAAAATATAAATAAAAACTATTCTATTAATTTTTAAAAGAAACGAGTTAATACTTATCACGAAAAGAAAATATGATCGCAAATTTAATAATTTCAAACTAACAAAATTTTGATGTAATAATCATTGATAGTAAAAAAAAAATAAATTCTTGATAGTAAAAAATAATTAAAATTATATATATATTGATATGGTAGAACAATTTTCTGATTAATATCATTATAATAAAAATAATAAATTAAAATCATAATTAAATATTAGATTAAACTTTCTAAAAGAATTTAGATTCAAATGAGAATAAAAATATCAATAAAATTAAAATTTTTTTAATTAATAAATGACTAAATTATCCTTATTGTTAATAATTAAATTTAAAATTCATAAGGGTATTTTAGAGATTTAATATTCCCCGTATTCGTACTCATATATATATATATATATATATATATATATATATAGATTATAGATAGATTTTTATTTATTTTTTATATACTTCATACTTAAATAAATCTTCCTTTATAGTAATAATAATCAATTACTATTTATCATAATTACTATTATGTTGAACTAAATATTAGTCCATATAATTATTATAATATTATTATATAATAATTTACAATTAGATTAATATTAGGATTTCAAATTGATTTGATATTTCTATTTAATTGATATTTTTAATATTTTTTAATGATTTTTGAAATAAATAATTATCATCAACTAATAAAATACTAATAAAATTAAAAGCCTATTAATTAAAATAAGGTTAAATTACCCTGAATGACATTTTTAATTAACTAATAAAATTAAAAATTTACAGAGGCATTTAAGGGAACCAATGTTCCCCATTTATACTTATATATATATATATAATATTACAAAGCTAAAGCAATGGACGATGATTAGGCATTCTCTCTATTCAACATTCTCTTTTTTCTTTTCTTATAAACTTTTGAAAATTTTCTTTTATTTATTTATGTTATGATTGGTTAATTTTAAGTACTAGTTTTTTATAATATGCATTGCACGTGGATACCCGTTACTTGTATTCATTATATAATTTTTTTTTATTTCAAAGATTTATTATTTGCATAATAAAATATTGAGAAAAAAAAATAAATAAATAGATTCGGTATTTTCTATTTAAATATCTACTATAACTTTACACATTTGCTTATATTAAAAATAATTATATAAATTATTCATTAGAAATATTAATTACAATTGTTCCATTTACCTTTGTCAATCTCTTTCTCCATTTTAAAGAGCTACTATGTTAAATGTGATTCAACATTTTTCAATAATAAATTGTTTCACTGCAAAGTTGAAGTACCGTTATTAGTTTGAACATTGTTATTTTTTTAAAACTTATTCATGAAAATTTTCAACATATTTTGTTATTTATTTGACAGTAAGATCTCTTTGTAGATGACGTTCTCTGTGTATATTGTGTCTTTTCTTTTTTTTCTTATCTGATTTTATAAGGATTTTTATTGTAGATATTGATATCCCTCTTGACAGTGCCACATGCAATTTTGCCTTTATCTACTGTATCATTCCAAAATATTAAAGATATTTTCTTCAATCTAAAAAAAAAAAAAATAAAGTTAGTAAATTTTAAAGTAATAAATAACAAATAAATTTAATAATGAAAAATTATTAAAAGAGTAATTACTTTGTTGTCATAATTATAAAATATCTTTTCACTCTGCCCTTATATTTTGCACCGGTTTGGCATGGATAATAATTGCCAAAATATCTGGAAAACGTAATAAATTTAATTAATAAGATTATATAACATAGATACTGTGTTTTTAATTAATTGTATATGTATTAAACAAACCTAATAATTTTGTCTTATTTTTCCTGACATATTCTTTAATATCATTGAATGTATTGAACTTATATTGTAAGATTTCTTATGAAATTGATCTTTCATGCTCCTTTAACATGATATATTTGTTGAGGTCTAAATCTAATCTCTCATGAACATTAGAATAAGAAGCATGAACTGCTCTAACATGTCCATTACTTATAAGGTAAGTTTTCCCAATCTCTAAAGAATTTTTGAAAGAAAAAATTATAATCTTGTCCCTATAGAATGCTTAAATTAACTACATTGTCCTCACTTTTTTTTTAAATACACTGTTTTGTTTCTATAGTTTATCTCTGTTAAATTAAATGTCATTCTGTCTAAATTTTAGCATTTTATTCCGTTAGTCAATGAGAAAATCACAGTTAGATGAGAGAGAAATATCTTTATTGTCCAAAATATCCTTGATTCATTTAAAATGTCCGTTACACTAGCTTTCTCTCTCTCTCTCTCTCTCTCTCTTTCTCTCTCTCATACACAAACGCAGAGCAGAAAAACAAAAGATCCAACCCAATAAAAACACCCCAGTTTATTAAGCAATTGAAGAGCTCTCAATGCACATAAAACTAAAGATTAACCTATCATAAACAAAATCCAACCACTTGCAATTTCAAAGAAAAAGAAAATCCAATAAACAAAACAATATAAAAAAAGAAATAAATCCACAGGATAAAATCCAATAAAATTTCGAAGAAAAGTAGAGAGATAAGATGCACAGTCAAGAGAGAAGATTGACGAATTGGGATTTGTTGAGAGGATCAAGCAGAGAACAATGGTGGTCTTGGGTTGTTGAGATTTCTTCTTAGTTCACGTGACAGGGGGAGGAGAAAGAAGGAGCTATGGCATTACTGCAAGGAGAGGCAGCGAGCTGCGGTTGCCGTCCAAGCCATCCACGGAGGAGCAGCTGCCATTGGTGGTCGTGGCTGGCAGTGCAGGGAGAAGGTGAGAGAGAGTGTTGGTGAGAGAAAAGAGAGAGAAGGAGGAGAAATGAGTTTATCGTGGAGAAGAAAGAGGAGAAGGGAAACGAAAGAAGGAAGAAACTTTTTTATACTAGGGCTTCAGTGTCTTTTCATAGCCACTTAACGTCCACAATGACTTTTATTGGACGGAAGTACATTTTAATTTAACAGGGATAAACTATAGAGACAAAACAGTGTATTTAAAAAAAAATGGGGGCAGAGTAGTTAATTTAGACATTCTATAGGGATAAGATTATAATTTTTCCTTTTTAAAATATTCTATTACTTCATTAAATATAGCAGGTCAAATTTAAATTCTCTATAGAAAAAATTAATCATAATTAATAAAATAAAATAAAATCTGATTCTTTCACAAAATTAATAATTAAATAAAATATTTACTTTAGAATCAAGAAACAATAACTTTCTTATGTTTCCAATATTGATTAATTATCTATAAGATTCTATAGGGTTAACCTTAAAAATTAGTAATTTGAAACTTCATTCTCTTTATCCTATTTTAAGAGCCTCGATTGAATTATTTTGTATAACTTGAAATAAAAAATTAAAATAATTTACCTTGTTGCATCAATAAAAATAAATAAAGTATGACGAAGCAAGAAAAATATTTTATTGATTATGTAATAATAGTTAAAGAAAGATATTTAATCATATTCTGTAAAAATTTTATATATGTAACAATAGCTATTATTATTATTATTATTATTATTATTTAACTATTTGAATACGGTGTTTCATCAAATAACAAATATATAAATTTATAACTCTAAATACAAATATAGAGGATGTAAGGATTACTAAATTATAAGAAATATAAATAACAAGCATTCTATTAATTTATAAATAAAGAAAGTCAATACTTACTATAAGAAGAAGACATGATCGTAAATTTAATAATTGCAAGTTAGCAAAAACTTGAAGTATTAATTATTGTTAGTCAAAAACAATAAATTTTTTTTAGCGAAAAATAATTAAAACTAAACATCTATATATATAGTGGTATGATAGAATAAATTCCTAATTAAAATGGTATTAAAGGATAAATTCTTAATTAGAATAAGATTAAATTAAAATGATAATAATAATAATTAAAATAAAAAAATAAATACATATGGTGCCAACATTAGCTATCTCAATATTTATTAAATTATGTATTTTTATTAAATTATATTGCTAATCATAATAGAATTAAAAGTTTGTTAATTAAAATATGATTAAATTATTCAATAAAAATTAAAAGTTATCTCATTACAATTGTCCTTAATAATATTTTGTATCAATTAAAATGAGCATTTTGGAGATTCAATATTTCTCATTCGTGTGTGTATATATATATATATATATATATATATATATATAATATTTAAGTATTTCTTTCAAATTTAAAATTTAATGATTTATAATATTATTTGATACTTAGAAATGATAACTAAAAGTTTGTTTTTATCTTTGTCTGCTCCGTTTTTGGGCGTCTAGAGGTTATATCTGCTTTGTTTATGTTTTGAAGTTAATAGGTGATATCATAGTGTTTTCTAATTTTGAGTGGAAGGAAATGTTTGTTGTTATGCTCTCATTTTTTATTTTTATTATATTTGATAACATAAAGTTTATTCTTTTTTATTCACTGTTTAGGAAATTATATTATTAATTATGTTTTCTTTTATTTCTATTTTTGTAAAATAAACTGGCTTAAAAATAATAAAGACCAACATCTTTTAAATTGTAATCTATGAAAATTTTGATGCCACAATTTAATTTTCGAATTAGCATAAAATACATAATAGCATTTTTAAATTTAATTTTACCATCAATTTAATTTTAAAATTAAATATTAAGAGCATAAACATATATTAAAACTAGTCGTAATTCTGCGCTTCGCACGCAGATGCTTAAGTATTATTTTAATAATAATAATTATTAAATCCTATTATAAAAGCTTTTGATATTTACATTAAAATTAAGAATAAAAGTCTTTCGGTTAAATAATGGTCCTGGTACATAAAAAATTGATATTATGTATATTTCTATACTTGTCTTCGAATTTTTACATTGTTAAAAATCATTTTAATAGTCAAACTCTTTTAGTTATAATATGAGTAATTTAATAAACATAATGTATGTAGTTAAAATTTTTATTTATAACAATTCGAAACCCTCAATCATTAGAACTCAAGATAAACTTAATTTAAATTTGAACAAATTCCATTTTAAATTAATATATATTGTAAAATTTGAACATATATGCGTACACATATAATTTGGATATCAATTTAAATACAAATCAACTAAAAATTTAATAATAAATATAATAATAGTAATTTAATTATTATTATATAAAAATTGTGAAACATGCAATAAGATGACTTTAAATTTGCTCTTTAATATATAGACTAGTCTTACCGCAATTTAATTTGTATGATTAATGTAAAAAAGAGCACATGTAAAAATAATAAATATTGATAAATTCATTTCAATAAAATAATTTTTAATTAAGTATCAAAGTTGAGAGTAAACACAAATACATTGTTAATTGCAATTATACATACCATGCAACAATTATATAAATTAAAACCTTTATTTTTCTTTTCTTCTAACACTAGAATTGGCCTAATGCATAAATTTGCTCTTGAACTTTCAGCATTTCTCTTAGTGGCCTCCTGAATTTTGCGGAGGCTCTATGATGACCTAGGATTTCAAAATCCTTCAGTAACATTGACCTTGGCCATGTAGGAAAAATCGAGCGTGAACTGAAATACAAATTGGAGAATGAGAGTTTATTATCTAAGCCACGTCTGCCATTTCAGTTGTCCAGTGTGAATATGAAGAACAATAAAATTTGAGTTTGAAGAGAGAGAAAGAGCTTTCTCTAAATATTTATATCCATTGTTGATGAAAGAGAGACCACAATCTCTCTTCTTTTGTTTTAGAAAAAATAGATCCTCTAAAAAGTAAATCTAGTGCTGAAAGGTGATAAAAATTGGAAAGTGAAAGAAGGAAACTTATTGAAAAAAGAGAAAATTTACACACCACATCCATAAACACACATGGAAGGAAAATTGATGAGTGAAAGAAGGAAACTTGCTATGAATATTCTTCACAAAACGCACATGAAAGCCACTCAGGGAATTTTGCTTTTATCTCATGAGGTAGCTCTCTTGTCTCAAGTAATTTTCAAGCTTTTGAGAGAGAGAGAGAGAGAGAGAGAGAGAGAGAGAAGGAAAAGAAGGAAAGAGAGAAAGGAGAAGTTAAAATTTGTACAGTTAGCAATCTTTTCTCGATGTGGACTTAACTTAAAATACACATGTCATTTAAAAATCCATGTCATTGTGCGTGTAAAACACTCCATTTTTCCTATGTCACCAAGGTTAATGTTATTGAAGGGTTTTGAAGTCCAGGGTCATCATAGAACCCCTAGAAAGTTCAGGGGGCTACTAGGAGAAATGCTGAAAGTTCAAGGATAGATTTATACATTAGGCCCTTTAGAATTTTTAGGCGACTTATTAAAATGAATCATATATTTTTTTTTTCTATAAATTTCTTAATTTTAGCTCATTAGTTAAACATATAATATAATATAACCATTAGTAGTAATTGTTTTGCTATAAAAAATTGAGGTATAGTAAATTCTGAATTAATCCGTCTTTATATTAAATATGGAGTATATATACTGTATTTAGAATAGTCAGATTAAGATAATATTAGGAATCATATATTATATATTAGTTAGAGTTTAATTAAGAGTCTAATATTATTATTTTAATATATTATTGCATGTTAACAATATTTTTCCATCAGTTATTGGTCATTTTATGTCCAAATGTAGTGTTTATGTACCTTTATTGTTTGTTTATTTTATTACTTATAGTGTATTTATCTATTATTATTTGGCAAGCTTTTATTGTATTGCTCTTTATAAAGACTTTTTAATTCCTGACAACTTTATTTTGTGGAGAACGAGGCATTAGTGTGAGAGGCATTTAGGCTTAGTTGGAAGGGATCTATGTTTTTGGTAGGGAGAGTTTGTCAGCCTAGTAGGTGGTATTGGCTTGCCACTATGTTGAGGGTTCTCTAAGAGGTATTTAAATATGGCGGTGAATTGCGAGTAAGCTTGGACTAGAGCAACTGTTACTTAGGGATCAGTGGTTGATGGGGCGAATGTAGGTTGTTGATTGGCCTCGCTATGAACGTTGTCTTTGTCTTCCATATTGAGCCTCTCAGTGGGATTGATAGCCATAAGAATTGAGAAAAAACTACGGAGATTTTTTCAGGGTTAAAGGTGTATTTTACATTCACTGCACCAATTGTTATGCTCTCAAAAATTGAGGTATAGTAAATTGTGAATTAACCCATCCTTGGGGTAAATCAAGAGTATATATACTCAATCGAGAATAATCAGGTTAAAATAATAATTATAAATTATATTATCTATTAGTTAAAGTTTATTCAGAATCGAATAGTATTATTTTAATATATTTTATTATTGCATGTTAACAATAGTAATACTGTCAGTGGATATTGTTGTCATTATAAAATGGCTATATATATATATTGCAAATCTGTTTGCAAAATGAAATTAGAAGTAATTGTTAAAAATTAAAGAAATACCCAATAACAGGAATTTGATATTTCAACCTTGGCGACTAAAATCCCAGTAAAAAGAAAATAGAAAAAGAAGATGGGGTCTTTCTCTCTCCCTCTCTACTAGTATGTGTGTCTCTCACCTCATGAGAAAAATAGATGCTATGACTTTCATAAGATAATTAGCTAACTTTGTACAAATTGTTTTCTTCCTTAACTCCTCGTAAACCAATCGGTAAGATGACAAGGGAGCCAAATTTACAAAAATCAATTCAAACACTTCTCTCCCCATTAATTCAGAAGCTCATCACTCAAAAGCAAAACTCTACCTCAGCCAGTAAAAGCAACCAATAGAGAGAAAAAAAAAAAAATGTGGTTCATACTTGAATAAGAGATATCGTCCTCTGATTTATTACTTAAAAGAATAATAAATTTACATAACTTGTTTATTCCAACAGAAGTCAAAAGAACAACATTACTTTTTACATAATACAGACCTTGATTTGATTAACTGCTGAAAATCTTTACCCTTCTCAGTACTGCACGAAAGTCAAAAGAACAACATTACTTTTTACATAATACAGACCTTGATTTGATTAACTGCTGAAAATCTTTACCCTTCTCAGTACTGCACGAAATAGATATTATATAATATATATATATATATATATATAATATATATATATATATATATATATATATATATATAACAATCCGAAAAAAAATCATGCAGAAATAAACTCAAAATAAGAATTGGTAATCATAACAAAAATAGAGATAAAGAATTTTTTTTATAGAGTAGTGTACAATTATGGGTAAATGAATTAAAAAAAAAATTAAAATTATAAATATCCATTATCTATTAATTAAAAAAATATATTTTTATATGATTTAAAATATATAGATTAACAGATTAGATTGGATAAGTAATAATTATTACTAAATATTTATTAATTTTTAAAGCGTCCCATCAAAATATATAAAATAAAATAATTGGGTTATATAAGTACCGGATGACAATTCAAGATAATACAACAAAATTACAGTAAAAATCAAACAAATAAACCAAAAAGCAATGGAGCAGGCTCAAATAAATGGGTAAATGATTAAAAGAGACATGATATATTATAATGTTAGTAGGCATTGTTATTACATTCATAGTTTTTCAAGCTATAATAAACCGACTACAACCATTTTGGGAAAGTGATTTTCAAAATAAAAAATGCACAGTTAAATCAATAAAAGAGGTAATTAAAGGTTTAATAATTAACCATATAGAGAATTTTAACCGCTATGAATTCATTTTTTGTAAAGCTATTCTTAAATAAAATAAAAAATAAAATTTTCGAAATTCAAGTTTTTAAAACTTCAGGTCTTTATATTTTGTAGCATTGCGAAGCCTATACATTTTTTACATTTTGAAAATAATTGGAAGGGACAAAACCCAAATAAAGCACATAAACCTACATAATACTACACCGATCCCAAAAGAGAGGGTCACGAACCTGCTGGGGAGGGACAACAAAATGAAAAACAGGAAAATCAACTTCTACTGCCAAGTTTGCTAAACTGTTGGCAACTCCATTTTCTTCCCTTAACAGTGACCTATTTTAATAAGTTAATCCTTAATCGACCACCTTCTAACAGTAGAAAGCAAGTAAGTTGGCAAAGGACGTGGGAAAAGTTTAGCTAATTATATTCATATGCAATAGAAAAAAAAAAAAAAGAATTTTAGATATGAGAATATAAGTAAATTCTTAGCTATTACATTGAATGGAAATAGAGAAGTTAATTAACTTGGCCAAAAATGGCTGAAATTTAACTATCTTAGGTTGCTATTATTTTGTGGTGGCAGTGATACTGAGAAGGAATAGTTGAAAATTATTGTTATTTGTTTCTGATTTGATAATATTAAATGAGTAATAATGTGAATTAACTTTGTTGAAGAAGGTAGACACTATATAAAGTTCAAAAACTTAAAAATTAAGATTTTAGTTGGATTAGGATGGATGTTTAGATTATATGTTAAAGGTTATTAATTATCAATATTATATAGTAAACAAGGTGAAGGCCAGTGCTATGCCCGAGTTTATATTTGTTCAGGATCTCAGTATTTAGGGTTTGCTTTAGAGGAGAAGATGAGAAATATATGTTCTGTATTATGAAAATTGAGAAGAGCATGACCAATACATTACGCTATGTACATGTTATACTAGCTAGGAAAATGTAACTGCTTATGCCATGTCAGTTATACATAAATACACTGTATCTATATGTCTAACAAACTAACTAATTGGATTGAATGTGTTGGGCCTCCTCGAAAGATTGGGCTATGCAGTTGTGGTCCACGCTATATCGTTCACCCCCCTCCTCCTCAAGATGGAGCTTGGGAGAGACAACAAGCCCATCTTGGACATGAGGGTTAGGAACTGTTTTGTGGGGGGGCGACTTAGTGAGGATATTCGCCGTTTAAGAGTGAGAGGCAACATGAAAGGGTCCTATAAATCCAGTTTAAATCGCTTGTCGAACAACTTGACAATCAATGTCGATATATTTGGTCTGTTCGTGGAAGACTGACTTCTTTGCGATGTGAATAGCGGCCTGATTGTCGCAAAATAATGAAATCAGAAGAGAGATGGGAGTTTGAAGGTCACGAAAAAGATAAGATATCCACGTTAACTCGCATGTTGTGTTCCCCATACTTCTGTACTCTGCTTCGGCAGTAGATTGACTGACTACTGACTATTTTTCTGTTTTCCAGGATATTAAAGAATCACCGAGGAAGACACAGTAACCACTGAGGAGCAGCGAGTAGTCGTGCATGCGGCCCAGTCAACATCACAATATGCACGAAGACAAAAATCGACGGTAAAAGGGAAGAAAATGCCCAGATATGAGGAACCTTTGAGGTATTTGAGAAGATGAAGTGTGTCCTGAAGGTGTCCGATGCAGGGCTCTTGTATGAACTGACTGAGTTGTTGAAAGAGAAAAGTAACATCTGGTCGAGTCATGTCCAGATAGAGAAGTCTTCCCATGAGGCACCGATAGCGTTCTAGGTCTGTGTTTTGATACCAAACTAGATTTATATGAATTCCATGATTTATTTCTTTCTAAGTTTTATTTATAGTTTATCAAATTATCTAATTGTTTTACATGTGGTATTAATAATTAAAGTTTTACAAATTAAGTTAAAAGATTATCACTAGAATTTTCCCTAATTATTAAGTCTTTCACAAATATATTAAATATATATAGTATTTATATCTCTTCATGAATAAACTATTTCTTAAGTATATATTCATTTATATTATTAAACAAATTTTAAGTCTAAATGGATTTGAAATATAACATCATTTTATTAAGCATTTTTTTTATATAAATTAGTAATGATAAATGTGTTAAGCAATCACGCGTCTCTGACTCAGAATGTGATACTCACTGTCTAGTCCTATAGGACCGGATAGGAGGTGTTACACCCCTGATTGAACTGACTGGTCGGGATTTAGGAAAATGTGTTGCATGATCTAGAACTCCTTGATAACGAGGCTAGAGTCGGGTTTCCCTCTGAAATACACACCCTTTATATCTGCTTACTTTCAATGCACTACATTCCTGATATTGACATGCATTATGAGTATGCTAGTGCATTGATAATCTGATATTCATGCGAAATAATAATTTTGATTTTCAACCCAAACCCAAACTGTTGATCCACGCAAAGGAACTGAAAACCTAGTCCCCAAACCCAATGATTTGAGGCTAGTGCTTTTATCTATTGTGGCACACATTTAAGGAGCCAAACGCAATGTTTTACCTTATATTTTCCACGAAAACAAAAGTAAAGTAAGGTGGCGACTCTCACACACCACATAAAATAAAGCCAGACATCACTTAAGTGCTAAAATAAAGCCTTATAACTAGTAAAATTGATAATTAGGTCAACTAATTAGACCAACTAGCTGCATATATGGCTAAACACCTAATAAAACGAACCGAGAGAGGACTATAGCAGGGTTTCGACCAGTCTCAAACATTTTTCAATTTTCTTCCACAACGAACCGACCAATGGGACCATCCGGTTAGACTCCACCACTGCGGACTTTCCAACGATGCCTAGGAGGGGGCTCATAGGCTGGCGACTCTGCTGGGGACCTTTAAAACATTTTTTAAACTAAAAAGTGTAGTGAGAAGACTATTGAGTAGGTTTCAGATCTCCAATTTCGGTTTGATTAAAAATCACCTTGCATACATACAGATGCATCATCTGGGATCCTTTCCCATCATTAGAATTAAGCAAACCAAGTTGCCATTATCACTTTAGGGCAATCTTCCTTAGAGCTATCCTAGGTCGAGAAGACTGCTTGCTCATCCTACACACCTTCGTTCCTTATGGTAGGATAATCGGTTTTGCGTACTAATCATTCCATTTGATACGACATGGTCAAATGACAAGGTATATACTAACTCTAAGCAGATGGGACCCTCAAACCAATCCACCAAAAGCATGTAATGCCCCTAGATTTGATCCCTAGGATTATATTTACCTTTCATCATGAAACCGTTTTGGCATGACATTCATGTACACATATTATATGTTATGCACCAAGAGACTAAACGAGCAGACCAATCCAGTGGTAACCTACAGTCCAATCTAGTGGTAACCTACAAACTAATCTACTGGTAACCTATAAACCAATCTAGTGATAACCTATAGACTAATCTAGTGGTAACCTACAGACCAATCCAGTGGTAGCCTACATACCAATCTAGTGGTAACCTACAGGCTAATCCAGTGGTAGCCTACATACAAATCTAGTGGTAACCAAACACTAATCCAGTGGTATACCTAAACACCCATCCAGTGGTCACCTATATACCAATCCAGTGAGCAACCAAACATCAAACAATGGTAACCAAACACTAATCTAGTGTTAACCTATACACCAGCCAGTGGTCACCTATAAACCAATCAAGTGGTCAAGCAAACACCAACCATTGGTAACCAAATACCAATGCAATGGTATCCTAAACACCAACTAGTGGTAAAATAAAGCACTAGAGGAAATATATCAAGTTATACCAAAAAGCCTCAAAACCTAATCTGAGCACCCTCAGATTATCCAAAAGCCTCAAAACAAACCTGAGCACATCAAATCCTTAAATCATACCTAAGCACTTCCATCTCCCATCTTAGGGGTAATGCCCGAGTCATGCCTCAAATCTTGGCTCGTGTTTTGCTTCCAATTTTACCAAAAGCCTCAAAACCTAACCTGAGCACATTAGATTCACCAAAAGCATTAAATCAGACCTAAGCACTTCCACTTTACCATCCTAGGGGCAATTCCCGAGTCATGCCCTCAAATCTTGGCTCGCGCATTGCTTCTATGCCTCAAACTAGACTTGAGCACCTCACATCACAAAAGCCTCAAAACTTGACCTCAGCACCTTACATCTCAAAAAGCCTCAAAATTTGACCTAAGCACCTTATATTATCCAAAAGCCTCAAAATAGACCTGAGCACCTCAAACACCAAAACCCTCAAATCAGATTTGAGCACCTCAAATTACAAAAAGCCTCAAGCTTGACTTGAGCACCACAAAATACTAAAGCCTCAAATCAAACCTGAGAACCTCAAATTACCCAAAAGCCTCAAAACATACCTAAGCACCTCAAACACCAAAGCCTCAAAATCTAACCTTAGCACCTCAGACTACAACAAGCCTTAAACTTGACTTGAGCACCATAGACTACAAAAAGCCTTAGACCTGACTTGAGCACCTCAGACTACAAAAAGCCTCAAATTAGACTTGAGCACCTCAGATTACCAAAAATGTAACAACCTATTTTTCAATGTCGTTAATTGTGATTTACCGATTTGTGAATAGTACCATCAGTCTGGGACTTGATATTATTTTTTGAAAAAATTACTATGTGTGTGTTATATATTATTTAATATTTTTGAAGAAAGTTTGCATGATTTAGGTGGGTATGGAATATTTCATGCATATTTTGGGAGATTTGCGGCAACTGATGAATATTATTTTTAGTATAGTATATTAAGTAATAAATGAGAAATTATTTTTGTGGAGTTAATTTAATTAATTTGTGGAATTAAATAATAATTGAAAGAGCCATTGGATGAGATTAGTTAGGACTTGATCATGGCCCTTGATTTAGCGTAAAATTTGGAAGCGAAGTTTGACTTTGCTACTTAAGTCACCAACAACTTCTCTTTCTTCTCCCCACCTCCATCTCCCACCCCATTTTCATGTCTTTCTTCTTCCTCCATTTCTTTCATTTTCTTACAACAAATTATGACTAAATAACCAAATTAAACCATAGAATAGCGATTAAAGCTTAAGAAACAAGTAGTAGAAGTTGGAAATTTTGATTAAAGACTTAGAGAATTGAAGTTGCCATTGAAGAGATGAGTTGTGAATTTTTGGGTTTTGTGATTTATTAAGTAGAATTCTAGGATTAGACATGGAATTAATGCATTAAATCATGCTCTCTCTATCTTGTTTGTTAATTTTTGATTTTTATGGGATTTTCTCCTATTTTGAAGAGATTAGAGAACCATCCTTAAAGGGGAAAGAAAAAGCTAAGAAGTGAAGCTTTTTAAGCTTTCTAGAGCTTAATTGAAAGGTTAGTGCTATAATACCTTCAATTTCTTTTCAAATTCTTCAAGTTGATTTTTTAGGTTTTGGTTGATTTTTGTGAATGTGTGTGAATTGAGTTGGGGAATTATTGTTAAATGGTTTTAATGTGATTTTCCATGACTCTTAAGCATGGACAAATGATTAGAAGGGAAAGAAAACATTCCCTCCCCTTCTAACTAAGAGTGGCCGAACCACTCATGGTGGAGGACACTTTGTGTCCTTTTGATTTTTTATGCTTGGTTGGACTTGGATGAGTTTTGAAATGTGTTTTTTTATGATTTATGAAATGAATTTGGAAAGAAATCGTTTCTCCCTTTGATTTTGAGGAATGGCTGAATTATATTAAGGTGAAGGACATTTTGATTTCTTTGGTTTTCAAGCTTGATTTTAATTTAAATGAGCTATTAATAAGTGATTTGGTGATGGTTTAGGCTTCAAATTGAATTTCAATATGTTAGTATTCTTTTCATGACTTAAAGAAGGTTTTTGAAGTATTAAAAGAGTCTTATGATTACGTGCTTGAGAAACTAATTTGATGATTTTAAAGAGTGATTTTAAGTTGATAATTAGTACTTTTAATGGAGGCATTATGAAAGAAAGGTTTTACTTTTTTAAAAAAAAGAATTCATTTTTTTGGAATTTACAAGTTGTAAGTTAAGTGGTTTTGAATTAATAAGTGTTACTTTTAAAATGTTTTTGAATTAGCAATGATGAATGAGAAATAAGACTTATTGTGGGAAAATACAGTTATTTTAGGCTCTACTATACATGATTGACATGTGGTATGATGAGATGATTTGCAATATGTGAGCATGCTCGGTTTATCAGCCTGTATTGTTTGGTGGAGCCATGATCATATGCTAGGGTTATCAGCCCTTATAAACAGGCGGACAGGCTTATTATTTGTGGTAGTGCTTGCACAGGCCACGATGGCGCTTCCATAGGCCACGATTGTGTGATTGGTGGGTGGTGCTTTTACAGGCTACGATCGAATCTACTTAGCGCGCATAGGCCACAATTGTGTGATTGGTGGGTGGTGCTTTCGTAGGCTACGTTCGAATCTGCTTACATTCATTCGGTATTGGTGTGAGCCTAAAAAAAAGTACAATTTTATTTTGTTATAAAGGAATTGAGATCATATATATGTATTTGTGTTATTTTCTTATTTATTTTGAGTTTGGAATAAATTTTTAAGGTATGAATTTCCTTATTGGTTTTTTGGAATATTCGGATTTAACTAATACGTTTTTGGTGTCTAATATATACATTTTGAATTGAATATTTTGAAACGTATTTGAAATTTGTTATTTGGCATTTTCTTGGTTTTTTTTTATTTATATTTGGTTAGCACCACTGAGTCTTCCACTCAGTGCATTGATTTTTATCATATGCAGGTTGTGAGTTGTGGTTGCTACGTGAAGACCAAAGAGACAACATCAGAGTAGGAGTATAGCTTTTGATAGGATATGTATATTAATATAAATTATGACATGTATAATATTTTTGTGAGAAGTATTGGAGTTGTAAATATTGATAATGTAAATAATGAGATTGATTGTTATAATAGTTTAATTATTTGATTATATGTTGGTGTATGAATGATGATATATATATATATTGGAATGAATGGTGAAATATTATGCTGGTAATTAATCGAATTAATATAATCTCTAGAAGTGCTGCGTGATTTTTGCAATGATTTGGAGTTGAGGTTCGGAGGATAATATTGGAAGTGTGTAAATTTTTTTTGTGTGGTAAGTAAATTTTTAGGAAAAACTCTTGCGAAATTTTCATAGGAATTTCCTTAAATATTATTTTTAAATTTTAAATTACTTGCCTCCTTATGAAAATCTAACCACTTTTATTATATGATTTAGAGTTCGTGAGTGACATAGGACGGTGCTCCGGCACCGAATGTGGCATCCGCCGTCTGGTTCTTTGGGATTGGGCGGTGGGTATTACATTTAGTGGTATCAGATCGTAGGTTTAGTCGATTTTAGGATTTATGATTTGGTGTGAGAGTTATTCGATTTGGAGTGGTTATATAAGTAAATTAAGTTAAATACATGCCATAATAGTATGTTTGGGAACTTCTCTCTAATGCGAATCTGTTGGTCTTTATAGGTGTTGAGTATGTCACAACATCTGTCTGATAAGGAGGTGGACAGTAATGCCCCTCTTGAGGGTGTTATGTTAGAGGGTGCCAGCCGAAGTGCTGCTGGTGGTGTATTAGGTTTAGATGCAGAGTGCGCCTCGGCTACGAGGCAAGATGATGCAGGTCTTGCGGGGCCTAATCAGGGTGACCTTGTGCAGCAGTTGGTAGCTACATTGAGGTAGGTTGCGGGAGTAGTTCCTTAGGCTCCGGTCGCACCAGCCCCTATTCCAGTTTGACCCCCGATAGAGAGACCGAGGAGGTATGGTGCTGTTGACTTTATGGGTCGAAAGGATGATGATCCTTCTATAGTAGAGTTTTGGCTCCAAGCTATAAAGAGAATTTTGGAGCAGATGCATTGTAGTCCCCGGGACAGATTGACTTGTGTCGCTTCCTTGCTGAAGGAGGAGGCTTATTTATGGTGGGAGTCTATGATTAAGACATCAAGAGTTGAGGATGTGACATGGGACTTCTTTCTCTTTGAGTTTCGGGAGAAATATGTGGGGGAACTATATACGGATCAGAGGATAGCGGAGTTTTTAGAGCTGAGGCAGGGTCGGATGACCGTATTAGAGTATGAGTGGGAGTTTCTATGGTTGAGTAGGTACGCCACTAAGTTGATCCCTACTGAGGCAGATCGATGTAAGTGGTTCGGGAAGGGACTGTTGGATGAGTATAGGATGCATTTGACATCCCAGCCTCACACTACATTGGCTTCTTTGGCAAAGGCTGCTTCTAAGTTGGAGATTATCTAGATGGAGAGACAGACTAGACTGTAGAGGACCCAGCAGAGTAGTTAGCATAAGAGATTCCAGAGTGCTATATCTGGACAGACTTATGGGGCTCAGTCTGCTAGTAAGAGGTTCAGAGGTGGACCACAGATGGGGTTAGACCAGGATAGAGAGTTGGCTGGGGGTACATTTACGAGATCAACTCCTCAGGCTTCATCTGTTGCCAGTGGCAAAGGTGTTGCGTGGCTAGGTATATTGGCTTGCACGCACTCAGTGTGGCAGGAGGCTCGTTGGGGTCTGCTGGGGAACTTTGAGAGCTTATTTTAGATGTGGATCCATGGAGCATATGATTAGGGATTGTGCTTTGGTAGCTTCTGGTCTAGCTCAATAGATTGGGAGGCCAGCTCCCTATGTTCAGAGGGGCATAGGTAGAGGCTATAGTGAGGCACATGCCACTAGGAGTCAGAGGCTAGTATACAAGACAGTGGATAGGCTAGAGGTTAGAGCACTAGCGAGGGCCTATGCTATTAGGACTAAGGAGGAGCAGGATGCTCTGGACATCATCACAGGTACATTTTCCATCTTTGATACTCTTGTACTTGCTTTGATTGATCCAGTCTCCACATATTCATATATATGCATACATGTGGGTAGATTGGGTAGTATGCATGTTGACACCCTAGAGCATAGTGTTGAGGTTACTAGTCCCTTGGGTCAGAGTGTAGCAGTTGATCGAGTGTATAGAGATTGCCCTTTGGTCATTTATGGGCATGTATTCCCAGGTGATTTGATAGAGTTGCCTTTTCGAGAATACGAGGTGATTTTGGGTATGGATTGGCTATCGTGGCATGGAGTGATTATGGATTGTAGGCATAAGAGGATTACACTTTAGACTCTAACTGGAGAGGAGATAGTAGTTGTGGGCAAGAGGAAGGATTACCTCTCAAATGTTATTTCAGCCAGTAACGCTAGGAAGATGATACAACATGGCTGCGAGGCATTCCTAGCTTGTGTACTTGAGCCCGAGCAGAGATCTCCCAATGTTCATGAGATATCGGCAGTATGCAAGTTCCTGGATGTGTTTCTAGAGGATTTGCCTGGTTTACCTCCTGTGGGAGAGGTTGAGTTCAGTATTAAGGTTATGCCGAGTACTGCGCCGATATCCATTGCTCCATGTCAGATGGCTCCAATTGAGTTGAGAGAGTTGAAGATCCAACTTAAGAAATTGCTTGGCAAGGGTTTCATTCGACCTAGTGTTTCCCCTTGGGGCTCTCCAATCTTATTTGTGAAGAAGAAGGATGGTACTTTAAGACTGTGTATTGATTACAGGCAGCTTAATAAGGTGACAGTGAAGAATCGTTATCCATTGCCTCAGATAGACAATTTGTTTGATCAGTTGAGAGGGGCCACAGTGTTCTCAAAGATTTATTTGAGTTCAAGGTATCATCAGTTGGGAGTTAGAAAGTCGAAAGTACCTAAGGTTGCTTTTAGGACTCGATATGACCACTATGAGTTTTTGGTGATGCCATTTGGGTTGACTAATGCTCCAGCAGTATTTATGGATTTGATGAACCGTGTATTTCATTCTTATTTGGACCAGTTCGTAGTGGTTTTCATTGATGATATTTTGGTGTACTCTCTGACTAGAGAGGATCATGATCACCACCTATGGACAGTTTTGCAGACTTTGAGAGATCAGCGGCTGTATGGTAGGCTTAGTAAGTGTGAGTTCTGGTTGACGGAGATTGCCTTCTTAAGGCATATTATTTTTGCGGAGGGTATTAGGGTGGATCCGAAGAAGATTGAGGCAGTGCTTGATTGCAAGCCACTTAAGAACGTCACTAAGATTCACAGTTTCTTAGGTTTGGCTAGTTATTGCAGGAGGTTTGTTAAGGAGTTTTCTCTTATTGCAGCCCCTTTGACTAAACTTCTTCGTAAGGATGTTTAGTTTGAGTGTACTGATAGATGCTAAAGTAGTTTTGAGAGGCTTAAGGTGATGCTTACTGAGGCTCCAGTTTTGACACAGCCAGCTCCAGGCAGACCATATGATGTTTGTAGTGATGCTTCGCATAATGGTCTAGGTTGTGTGGTTATGCAGGAGGGTAAGGTAGTTGCTTATGCTTCTCGACAGCTTAAACCACATGAACAGAACTACCGTACCCATGATTTGGAGTTAGCAGCTATCGTCTTTGCATTGAAGATTTGGAGGCACTACTTGCATGGTGAGAGATGTCATTTGTGTATGGATCATAAGAGCCTTAAGTATCTGCTTACGCAGAGAGAGCTCAACCTGAGGCAACGTAGATGGTTAGAGCTACTTAAGGACTATGATTTCACCATTGATTACCATCCGGGTATGTGAATACTCAAATTTTGAGGCTCAAAAGGCCAGTTTTGAGAATTCTCCAGAACGAGAAAAAACTAGAAGGTCTGTCGGCCGCAGCGGTGGCAGCCGCCGGCAACAGCGGCTGCGGTCGTCCTTGAATACTCAATTTTTTTAGGCTCAAAAAGCCTATTTTCCCGGACTTCAAACAGCCCGGCCGGACCAAAGGCCATTTTGGAAGTTCATCGGAAATATACCAATATGGTACTTGAAACGTCCGGAAAATTACGAGGATCGCAGAACTTGTCCCGGAATATTTTTTGGAGGTCCGAAACTCCCGAAAAAG
>CANUEP010157808.1:0-13149 GCA_947857235.1 Jatropha podagrica
TAAAAAATTCCTTAAAATCTTTTTTTTTTTAAATAAATAAAATCTTAATACACCCTAAATTTTGCCCCCCCCCCCCCCCCCCCCCCCCCCCCCCCCCCAAAAAAAAAAAAAAGTCTAATAGCAAATAAGAGAGAGCAAGGCTCTTAACACAGAAGCATTTACAACAGACCAAAACCGACAAATAGCTGCAAAAGTTTCATTTTAGAACACCCTTCAAACCTTGAAATATGCCAAAGTTCCATGAGGGCCACTTATACTAATGGTATTGAACTAGACATTTGATTTTATTTTGCTCACAAAATTTCAATTTGTTTCAAATATGTGATATAACTTCTGATATTAAAATTTCACCAAATTCTACAAGTTTTTGGCAGTGCTAGAAGATTTAAGAACTTCCAGACACAAATTCCCATCCCGAAACAAATCCAAACTATTCAATGTGAGTACGAAGCTCACCTAGTTAAGATATTAACCATAGCTCTGAAAGCTGCAACCTGAAAGAAAGAGGAAAGAGGACAAAGAAAGAACAAGAGCGCAGTGTTAAGAACCAGGGACTGAAAATCGAAAAGAAGAATTATTAGGTGCCTAAGCAAACATACCAAGGCAGATATTTGCAATTAACTTGAATCTATATAGATTATGGGCCAATAATAAGAACTACTAAGGGCAAACCCCTGGCAAGACATATAGAAGTACCTGTAGAGTTTCTCCACCACTTCCTATAAGATGGAGAAGCATGTTCAAAATTGGGTGAAGAAACTGAAGCAAAGCAGTGGAATCAACATTCTTCAAACTGTTAATGGCCTGCATGTTATCAGATTCAAATGAGTCCTCTACTGCAACTGATACAACATTCATATTACAAATAAATTGTAAAAGCTCCCGGCAACCTCAGCTTACAAAGGGAACTACACTTCCAAAAATCAAAATTGGAATGCAACAGTAGTGGGGTTCCCTTGAAAGGATGAATAAAAATCTTAAATTTGTCTCTGCAGAAGACATCTTGAACTATTTGTCAAATACCTGTGTCATTTTCCGATGGATAGTTACTTGGTGGCTCAACTGGGTCCATAACAGGCCCCATAATACTTGTAAATTTAGGCGTTCCATTTTACCAACAATAAAAGTTTTGGTAGAACTCCCAGGTCAGTCAGTGAAAAGGCAATTCTTTGTTAAATATGACATTCGATATTTTTTTGGTAATTATTTATTAACTACAGAAAGAATCAACATAAAAAATGCACTAATACATGTTGAATAGATTTTACAGAAGTAGAGGAGGCAGTACATCAGAACACATGTTGGGGGGGGGGGGGGTGTTATCGATTTTGAAAGCAGGTACGGACTCCCTTTCTATTGGAAATTGAAAATTGAAAACTTTTTGAATATAAATAAGGCCTCAAGAGCGTTGAAATAATCCAGAAATTGAAATTATACCTCCAGAAGTTCCGAACCCCAAGGTGGACTCGTTCGAAGAGTGTGCCTATCATATTCAAGGAAAAAATCTCTTATGCGCTCATTTGCAGGATACAAAGATGAAGAAAGTCTCAAGCGCAATCTGAAGATATTTTTTCCATCTTCCAAGTACTCCAGCCTCTCCTACAAAACAACATTGTCACAGCTATGAATAGATCCAAATACCTAACAGAGTTAGGAATTAATCATCAGTTAAATTAAGTTGGACATATTTCACGGAGAGATGCAAACAATTCGCCCAAGAATGCCAATCCAGGGCGAAAAATTTATCACTACAGGAGAGCATAAATATATGGTCATGAAGAAAGTGGGAAATTATTATAAACACTATTAGAAAGTATTTGAAGACAAAAATGAAAGTACCTCCCGTAATTATTGAGTCAGGTTCCAAAAAATAAAAAATAAAAATCAAACTAACAACAAAGTATAATAGAAATAATAAAATTAGACAGTGAAACTAAAAGGTAATATATTGATACTCTGACCCAATAATTTTTGTTTAAAATGCACCTTGCCAATATCCTGGAGATAATGTGGAACCAGCTCTCTCATGAGTGGTAAAGAAATTTCAGACCGCAACCTGGATAGAATTATGGCCATTATACGTCTTAGGATCAAATCACTAGTTAAACTGGCTAAGACCACAGTAAAATTTGCAAGTAATAAATAAGTGGTGAAATCATGGCATCAAAATAATATCCCTGAACTAAAATATAGCATGGAAAACCATTTTATCAGTACAAGTGTATGAATTATAATTCTATCTCACATCTAATTCAAACAGACAGAATCCTGTATGACAGGAACTGATCGAAGGAAATCAAAATCTTTCTAAGGAGGTGCCTACTTTTAAATAGAGACGCAGATCAGAAACGTCAAAAAGAAGAGCGGATCATCATAAACAAAGATCTGGAAAGAACATTTTTTGACTAGTCTTCAAGGATATAAGCTAAATTACTAATCACTAATAAGTTTAAGTTCAACCTTCTTTAACCTATTATGCTGCTGCCAGTTTTATTTTATCTGTCTTAATATGTACAGTGCAGATATATTCAGATAGAACATAAGTTCATGGGGACAAGACTGGATCAACAGTCAAACCATTAGCTTGTCTATGCATGCATATAGATAGATAGATAGACAGAGAGATAGAGAGAGAGAGATTGATAGCTAGATAGTAGAACAATATTTTAACAATGAAAGAAGAAAGAATAATATGGAATACAGTCCAAATGCTATTATACACATCACATTGCAGTTTGTACAAGTCATTCTGAAGTTGGACAGGGAATGCCACATATATGCCACTTATGCAGCACAGAATGAAGAAACTGTCATCTATTTAATCTAAAAGTGAATAAAACCTACGCATTTTAAAAATAAGGAATACAATCTAAACAGACAATGAACATTATTTTACAAATATTTCTAAGAATAAATAGAAAGGAAGATCAGATGTAAAGCCATTTACATACTGAGCATGTGTGGATAAAGGAAGTGCCGCATATCCAATTACCACCTAGAGAAAAATATATGGAAATCATTAGAAAACCATGATACATATAACAACGCCAAGCCCAACAGCATGAGTGGTACGTGAATGAACTACTATAACATTAAGGGAAAACTGAAAGAAAAAAAAAGAGTTAACAAATGTTTTCTGTTTAATCTGCTATCAGTGTGCCAGCAGCTTACAGAGATGGACCATAAGAACATGACATGTCCAACAATATAAAAATAGTACTAAATGTTTGAAAACATTTGTTCCTTGATTTTTCTTAAAGTAAAGACATAACTTGTCCTGCGCTAGGCTCCAGGAAACCTAAGTAAGAAAATTTCATGAACAACAAATGATCAATTTCTATCTAACAACAAGGATCCTGTTATGATCTAGCCAAGATCTCACGATTACGCCATTTGGATCTTAAAAGGTCCATCATGTTTGAATTGAAATTGAGATACTAATGCAAGTTCTTCCCTTCTGAATAAGATAGATTCATATCCTAAAGATGTTAACAATAAGTTCTTTCAAAATAATATATGTCCCTCTGTTAGAGGTGTTCCCAAAATGTTTTCAACACGTTCACAAACACGGATACCTCGATCACAATCAAAGTTGAATGTTTTCAATACGTTCTGAAGGCTTGTGAACTTATAGCTGTTAGATTAGCTTCTTAACAATGACTTACAGGCTCTCAATTCTGTCTACTTTCTTGTCATTTGCTATATCTTTTCACAATACCACGTTGAGAGGGAATTAAATATGAAAGTCCATTATTTAGAAAGTCACACATTTTGCAACAAAGAGAATACAAGAAGGGACAGCTGCAGCTGACTGCAACTTGTTGAGCACCAACAACTAACTTGAGTTCAGTCATATGTTGTGGATGCCTTTGTGGGCTGATCCTATGGTAGGAAAGGCAATTAATTTGGGCTGCTGTTTAGGGCTTGACTGCCACTTTAGGATTAGTATTTTAATTCAAATTGTCCACTCTCCTTTAGTATAGGAGTTGTGTTTATCTCTATTTTTAAGGAGCCTAATTTATAGGTTTCTTATTCATGTAGTAAGTCTTGTCTTATTTAAAGGACAATTAGAATAATAAAAGGGAGGTCAGAATTTCACTCAAAACACAGAGATCCGGGGCTCTCTCTAACGAGGTCCAAGGTTTTCAAGTTCCCTTTGAAGAGCTTGAGTTAATTATCACAATAGGTCGCAAGAAGAATCAAGACAAAGGGAAGTTAATTGAATTAGACTTTCCTATAAATCGCCGTGTGACACGATCCTATTCTCATATTCTTAACATCATACTTATCAATTATTATTTTAAGAATTGAGCATGTATGTCCTTGTAGCCATCCATGAAAAGTTGGACTGAACTAGCATCAATGTAATATCAAACTGTTTGTGTATGCATCCACATATGCATGCATGTCGCATAAATTACAAACAGTACTCACTGGCTTTGGAGATTCCAACTTTGTTTGAAGATCAACATGGAAGAAAGTGAACAAGAGGTGATGCAATGGTGTCCAGATGGCAGAAAGGGAAAGTTTAACCTCATCATGGTAGCAAGCTACTCTGGCCCCTACAGCAACTTGCGTGTGAGCCCACTTTTGGAGTGATGCTCCCGGTTCTCTCGGATACATGGCCTGGTAACATTATACACATACATGAAACAAGTAAATTGGCAAAGCAAATTGCTAACAATAGTCACATCTCACCTCCAAAGGTTGTCTACGAACATCCGTATCATCCTTTCTTAGTTCCACTCGTATGAACAAATTCCTCTTGCGACTCAAAGTAACAGTTAAAGGATAAACATATAAACAATGAAAAAGCTGCAAAAAAGGTTCATTCCGAGTTGTTGTGCGAAAGTCAAATGCTTGGAACTGCATGTTAATTAAAATAGTTATTTTAGATTCTCTTTTATTTTTGTCTTTTTCAATATTATCCAGAAAAGGAAGAAAAAAAAAAACACACTGAAAAAGCAGAAAGCAACGAGTAATAAAAAATAATAAAAAAGAAAAGAATAAGAGGAAGAATCATTTATAAGATAATCAAGAAATTTATCAAAAGCCATAAAGGCTTTTTTTGCTCTATCAGAGTAAAAAAGAAGGTCGCAAAACTTACATCATCAGCACTCATCTCAGAATTACCATGAGCACTAGGACTATTTCCAAAACTCTCTTTCATATCAAAGACATCCCACTTAGAACAGCTAGTTTGAGGATAGTCAGTGCCATTGCCAGAGCATTTTGTAAATGTGGTATCAGGAACCTGGTCTCCTGGGTCAATCGATTCATTGGTCACGCTTCCACTTTCTGATAGGTTTTCCAACTCAGAATGGCTTGTCCGGTGCTTCTCAATTTCTAGTCTAAGAACACCTTTGACAGGTTTGTGAACCTTGTGTTTAGGATCCTGTAAATATTAGAGAGGAAAGAAACATCCCCAAGTATAAGACAAATATGAAAGTACGTTTTAGAATTTATATGACAATATTCAATTCATTATTATTTTGAAAGGGGAAAGAAAATATGAATATCAGACAAAAATATCTAAGTAATTCAGAATTACTCTCAAAATATAAGTACATTACAAAATAGAATTGAAGTCCTATATTCAAACTCCAATTTTTTTGGGAGTTCATTGATGTCCATTGCAACAGCAAACGAACTATTACAAACAAACATGAGAATATTGATTCAGTACACATTTGCACGAACAATAAGCAGCACAGCATACATCAATGAGAAGATATATGCGGTTAAGTGAAAGAAAAAGGTACCACGTGAACAAGACTCCAAGACGATACTGAAAATTTGCAGATAATCAAGCAAAATTCAGCTGATTTAATCAAATATCCAACGTATTATTACGAAGAAAGTATACGAAAGCCATCCATTTTCACCAATTGGAACTAGAGTACTTTACATGATAGATGAACTACCAGAAATAGAACATTCTGGGGACTAGTCCTTTCAAGATCTGTCCATAGAGTTGAATTCCCCTCCCATGCAGATTCCCCGCTTAAATTCTATCTATCTTAATTTTTACTTTTCAAGTTTCTGGGCTGCATCAAGAGGGTCTGATCCTATCATGACAAGATTGATAACTGCGTGAACACTGGAAATAAAGTGGAACACAATGACTAAGCAATAATTGCAAGCCACAAAGCACAAATTATGAAAAAGAAAAAAGGATTTTGTAGGAATAGGAAAGGAATAATTTGCTCTGAATGACTCATAAATAATGTACTAAAAGAAGAATCTGATATAAATGAATGTGTGCTGCACCTGAAGGGAGTCCTCAGTATAGCTTTCTTTAACTTTACTCAAGTTTGATATCTCAACAACAATTGAGCTTCCATTTGAATACCCCAACTTCCCATCCAGTGTGATATTTGCCATTGGCTCAAACACACCCTCATGGGAACTTGATCCAGATACACTAGGAGCAAGTGGGCTACTTGGAGAAGCAGGTCCTCCAGAAGTTGCACCAATGCTGTTATCAAAGAGTGGAACAATAGCCCAGGCAAAGGACTGCCTGTAAGGCATAATTCGAGACCACACCTGTAATTTCTGCTTCTCTCTCTCCGTCAAGTGCACCTGCTCCGATCGAGGGGCAACACAAGCATTATACAAGAAGATTTAATGTACAAATCCTTCAATGGATAAGCAACTTATTGAAAGATAGCAAACAAGGCAACTACACAAATTTTGGAGCGACAAAGCAAAGAAAGAAAACCAGAAGATATATGCTTATAATAAATATATGAAACAACAACAACAAAGCCTTAATCCTAAACTAGTTGGGGAATATAATATATGAAACATAGGGATTTATTTGGACATACAGGTTCTTTACGTGAATAAACAGAAGGAGTAACCCCGCCTTCTTCTGTGGCAGGCTTCTCTAACTGGATCAGCAGACAAATTGATGCTGATGGGGCATCTAAATAGAAGATTCCGCGAGGCTCATATGAAATTTTTGCCTGGAATTAAGAAGAACCAAACTATTATGAAAGACTTGAAAAAAAGCATGGAAAAAAGGAATTCAATTCTGTTTCCAAAAAAGAAAATTACAAAAAAGGCTTGTAGTATGAAGTAAGTTTCAATTATGGTTCTAATGCGCACCATATAATATTTTTGAGGACTTCAATTCAAACCCTATCTTTAAACTATTTTTAATTTCTTGTGGAATCCTATAAATGAAGTGTTAAAAAAAGATTACTACTTTGGCGAAAAGAAAGTTCATAAAAGATTACTAATCAGGAGAAAATGAAGTTCGTAAGTTGAATTTTTATTAACAACTATAGAGATATTCATATTTAGATCTAAACCAACTCTCTAAAATTCTTCCAGAACAATCAATTATCTCACACAAGCCATATGCCAAATTCTAACTTTATTTTATAAGGAATTAAAATCTGACATCACTTGTCAAACAAAAACATAGAAGAAAATAACGACTAGAAATTTCGCCAAAGCCTCCAAACAATGGAATTTAAAACGTCAATATCTTAAGTGAATCTTAGACTATAGGCCTTCCTTCATAATTATCCCAAAACTAATCACTTTATCGGCTTGATAACTTACGTCTTGCATGTCCGTTGGCATTGCAGAAAAGTAAAAATCCTCTGATAACTTTTCTCTTCTCTCCTTGTTATACATGCAAATAGTACCATAAAATGGCTCTGAGATAGAAAAATTGAAGTCTAAAATCAGAAGTAACAAAATAAGAGAAGTAAAAGGAAATGAACATGCGTTTGTCTGAATCTTAATGTTTTACAAATAAAATATGAATTACAATAAGAATGCATTATGTTCAATATTTTGGCTGGAAATTACAATTTACTATTATTTTGTTAAATTCAAATTCCAATTAATGAAAAGAAACATAATTGTAGAAACATGAAATTAAGATTCTGTTTTCACTATGCAAATTCTTTGCAATGTAAAATGAGTTACCGTATAGATGTGATTGCATGAAATATTTTAATGGTCACCCAATTATGAATGGTGGATTATATTGTCGAAACTTGCACAATTTATCCAGTAAGAATAAGACAAGGAGATTGTGTCTCTAGAGTTATCTCCTTCCTTCAACTACGATATTGACTTAACCAAATAAGAAAGAATGTCATTTCCAAGTCAAATAACTAAATGTGCGGAAAGTTGTAACGTATGTTGAAATCAAATATGCACCCGTAAAGCAACTTATCAATTGCATAGCTCCAGCAAGATGAGCTGATCACTTACCAACTAGTCCTGCTTGAAATGAAAGGGACAGAACTTTCACAGATATCTTCAAACCCCTGAGACCAATCCATTACCAAATGAACAAAAAAGAAATTGTTGAGACTAATGATTCCACAAAAAAATAAAACAAAAAAGAAAAGAAAAGAAAGAAAGAAACAGAATTCTAACATTAAATCATAAACCTGCCATATGGCGCCATTGTAGTTTCTGGAATCCTTTGGCCAAATATCACTGACCTCTCATTCTCCCAATCAAAAGCCGGTTCATAAGCAGGAAGAGGAGAACGACCAAAATGCTGCAATCACACAATTATGATAAATCGAAAGGGAGGAAAAAGAGATAAAATTGAATTGTTGGAAAAAATTCACAGAAGAAATTTGATTGCAACTGGAGAGCATAAATGAACAGTGCAAAAGGAAGCTAGACATATGATCTCAAACAAACAAACAAAAAAAAGAATACACACTACAACCTTTGAAACATGTGCCTGTGACATGTCAGAGGCCTCTCTAAATTGTCTTCCGGAGGTGCTTGGGATGTCGTCATCAGTGTTATCTTCAGCCTTAGTTCGTCTTGAATTGGCGAGCTGCATTTCTGCAGAAAAATTTATAAACATCATAAAATTTTGAACATCTAAGTATAAAATCGCACAATCTCCCCATCAGACAGTGGAATGTCTGAGAGCATGGATATACCATGTGGAGTATCACTATGATAGGGATAATTTTACGGGGCTAGGAGTGAGGTGAGAGATCAGTTGGTCCAGAAGAATTTATAAACATCATAAAATTTTAAATCTCCAAATAAAAAGTACACAGACTCTCTCCATGACATAGCAGAAATTCTGTTAAAATGGATATGCCATGTGAACTAACACTTCCATAGGTATATATTTCAGCGGGTTAAGGGTGGGGTGGGGTGAGGGGTCAATTCCACAGAACGTCAGTATCCAATAACAATAATTACAATACTATGATTCCATCTATACACCAATCTCTCTTAGCACATAACAGTTCTCTTCTCACATTAATCTGAGATTTCTTATCTTGTAAGTGAATCCATTAACATCACCTGTCTCAATATCAGTATCAGGCCCTTCAAAAATCTGGTTTTGAAAAGATACTGGAGCGATGCTTTCATAATGACCATACTTATTTTCATCCTTTACCCAATCAGTTCTGTAGCACTGAACAAGTTCATTAAGATGAGGCCACTGATCCAGATTCTCATCAAGCTGGAAAAACAGTAAGAATAAGGTATGTTCATTAGTAAAACCTTGATATAATCAAATTTAGCAACTAATCATTTGAAGTTAAGGACTCCATGATACAAATGAACATAGCATTAGTCCTAGACAATCATAAGCTCAATTTGGCAAAGCAAAAAACGGATGTTGTAAAAGCGAAGTACACGATATTATTGAAAATGTCTAGGGACATATATTTTAATATTAGTGATCTTCCTGATATTATCCTTGCCTAACTTCATCAGTTTGTATAATATTTTATAAGGCCATGAATCATGAGAGAAATATAAAAAATCAAACTGTAACTAGGAAGAGAGAGGAAGTCATTTAATAGATAAAGTGGAGTTGCTGCTGAGTGTTACTCAATCAAACTTTCACAACATGGCAGTCCATCTACTGATTTAGAAACGCTTAATGTAAATACATACTTCAATGAAGCATTAAAAAATTAGTATACAACTAAGAATAAAAGGTTCAAAAGTGAAAGAGCAGTGACAACCAGCCAGCCTTGAATGATGAGTAAATTGAAAATGTGGTGAGTTTGAGAGGGAAAAAAACACTCTGAGATCCCATAAGAGTAACAGATAAAATTCTTGTTATCAAATGATGCTTGAAACTCCAACAATTTGCATCCTTAGAACCAAATATGCAGGTAAGCAAGAAGGGGATCTTAGAAGTTGAACCAACGATTATGAGGTAAGCACTAAACCATGGTAACGCACTTGTTTCCAATATTTATATGTTTTATTTATATAAGCATGCCAACTTGCCTGAAATAGTACGTATGGTATAGATTCACAGAGGCACATATAAATATCAATATCAGAAACAGAAATTAAGATTCGAAGTAGAGATAAGCAAAGCTGATGGCCTTCTATACAGGCTGTATTCAGTATCTTAGAGTCAAGTACAGGCAACTTTGCATTTGTTCACTATAAGATTATACCCTTAAAAAAAAAAAAAAAAAAACTTTGCCTGCATTATAACTGGAAGACATTCTACCAGCATTAGGAGACAATACATCACCTTTTGTGCTGTAAAATAATAATATCATAACATAGACCAAGAAGCATGCAAAGGTCAAAATTTAAGGCTTCAAATATAGCAGATAACTATTACATGTGATTGCTCGTTCCACTTCAAATTCTAATTTAATTACCAAACAGCCGAGGACAAAATTAAAAAACAAAGAGGAAGTAGTATTTACAGAGAAAGATTTACCAGTGGGTCCAACTTGAGACGAGCAAGAGAATGACGAGGTATTGTACGGAAACGCTGCCCCCCATTGTTATTATTATTATCCATCTATAGAATAGACAATCAACAATGAGATACATTGGAAAATAGCTAATTCGATTAACATATTTGGACTGAAGTAAAAGAAAATGTGAGCTAAATACAAACCGGAAAACAAAAGAATGTGCAGAATGTTTTCAGCAATCATATATCTGGTAGATCTAAAACAAGTCCGAGCACATTTGGTGTTCAACTAAGGGTGGATGGGTGAGCCAAAACAAAATAAGTAAAACAAATCGAGAAGAAGGGACATACCTACCAATTTTATAATCCGAGACAATGCGCGAAATATAACGTGATTTGTCTCGAGTAAAGTGGTAATTGATATCCGAGGAGGAAGAAGTAAGAAATGCGAAGCAGAAGACCAACCCTAAGAAAGAGAAAAACACGGAGAGAGCAAAATGTTGGAAGATACAGGGGTCAAAAGGAGTCCAAAGTCCAACAGAGAAGACGCCAAATGGGATCTCGATAGGATCGGGTTCATTTTATGGAATCCGGGCTGTTTGAAGTCTGCTTCAACTTGGTTAAAAAAAAAGATGTCCGCTTGCTTTTTTATTTTTTATTTTATTTTTATTTTTTTCCCAATTTATTCGCTTTCAAGGCAAGTAATTATAAAGCATTTATTTTATTCTCAGAAAAAAAGAAAGTGTAAATAATGTATTATTTGCTTCGTCATCTTCACAACATTTCCCTTAAAAAAACAAAAATAAAATTATAAAAGAACGATTACTTTATGTTGTTTGGGGATTTAATGAAGTTCACGTCTATATAATATATAGCATGGTGGTGAAAGTAATACAATTTGTCACTTGATATAATTTTTGATTATATAATGATCGATGTTACAATTTTAATGATCGGTGTTGAAGTATTTTTATCTAACACTTAAATATTATCTATTTATTTTTAAATAACACTCACCTAATATGCGTGTAAACTTGCGACACAATATCTTTATATTCGCGTCATAAATGGATAACTTGTTTATGATACGAACTCATTTAACTTTAACCCTAACCCATTTATTTTACGTGTTACACGAATCGTGGTTGCATGTCGTGACCCATTTTGATACCCTAATATAACCTGCATAAAAAAATGCACATATACTATTCATGTATTTTTCAATCTATCTATCTATATATCTGTCCAAAAGCTGAAACAAATGGAAAGCCAGTGATATTCTCCTATTGTAGTTTTTTATTTTTATTTTTTAGAAATTTTTAGAATTTTATTCTACAATTTAATTGATTGTTAAATATATTTCAAAGTTTATTTTTAATTACTTTAATAGATAAATATAGATTATTATAATTTTTATATATTTTTTAAAATTTTTTGGTCTTATTCAACTATTACTTTTAAGATAATTACATCTATAAAATTATAACTTTAAATTTTTAAAAATTTTTCTTATCTATATCTCTCTTCTACTATCAAACATAAAACATATTTCTTATCATTTTCACATCTCCATGTTCTATAGTCTTCTGATTTTATAGAACGACTGATTATTGAATAATATAAGTTAAAAAACGCGCCCTTGTGTTTAGCTCTTGCATTATGATGGTGAAAGCAAAATGAAGGGGTTAAACTTAGAAAATGCAAAGGTTTGCCTTTCCCAACTCTATTCGTTGCTTTAAGTTACAAGCATGATTTGATTTTTCTGACTTGATATTTTGCTTCAAGTTATATTATACATATCGTTATTGAAAAGTTGATAAAGATGGTTTATTATCTACTTTTTTTAATGCCAATAACTTATTTATATTACAGAAGATACTCCTTATTGATAACATTTCTCAGGTTATGTGACTTTCAAGTTTAAAGACTAAGTAAATCTACTAAAAAGCTTGATGTTGCTGCTGGTGATCTCAACCCACAGAGGATGCATAAGCTACTAAAGGGATTGTCTTTATGAGTAAATCAAATTAATTATCAATTATTAATTTTTATTTCCTAAATACATTTTGTGTTCTTTTTTCTTCTTTTTTTTCTTATCTAGGAATGACATAAATTAATAATTTGTAGCTCCGGTTGAAACTTACTTTCGCATGCAAAAAAGAGTTAGAGACTGAAGCTAGGTAACTTCCAGAGCTATAGACTCAAGCTAAGTATTTGGGATAAAGTTTAGGGCTTAGGGTTTTTGATTTTTGGATTTCGGGATTCGAATCTCGAATTTAGGGTTTAGGGTTTAGGGTTCAGGGTTCAGGGTTCAGGGTTCGGGGTTTAGGGTTTAGGGTTTAGGGTTTAGGGTTTAGGGTTTAGGGTTTAGGGTTTAGGGTTTAGGGTTTAGGGTTTAGGGTTTAGGGTTTAGGGTTTAGGGTTTAGGGTTTAGGGTTTAGGGTTTAGGGTTTTAGGGTTTAGGGTTT
>CANUEP010157869.1:0-22721 GCA_947857235.1 Jatropha podagrica
AATTATTAATAATAAAAAAAAAAAAAAAAAAAAAAAAAAAAAAAAAACACTAAAATGCGCTCTTCGAGTCTGATTATGAGTATGAGCATACAGCAAACCTGACTCAGATTTAATTTTTTAAAATCTGTATCCCGAGCCCAGGTACCCGTTAGGGCCCTTCAATCTAGGACCTTGCCCAGTCCCTGCCAATCTTAACTCTTTGTTTGGATAGAAATATTCTTTTAAAGGAATCAAAATAGCTGAGGAAATTAATTATAGAAAGCAAAATTTTACCTTATTTGAAAAAGAAAGAAAAACAATAAATAAAAAAAATGGAAAATTAATACCCAAACTATTTTTAATTAAATATTGAAGTTATATTCTCATTAAAGTCCTCTAAAAGGATAAGTGAGGTTACAATGGTAATATATCAATATTAATAATTTTTTCCTCCAAAGTTTTGCCTTTTCCAAACAAAGGAAAATAAATTTATTTTTTCCTTAATTATTTTCCTCATTATCCAAACAATAACAACAGAAAGAAAATTAACAATTCCTCATTATTTTGATTTCTTCATTATTTTGATTCCATCTTCTTTCCAAACACGGTGCAAGGATTTTTAACCCTGCTACTATTTGGTTCAGTTCAAATTCTCATAAATGAAGCATATGAGATATCCCGTTTATTTATCATTGCAAAAGGTTCACAAAGGAACATCTGATGGGTAATCTTGTGGGTGTCTCCTGACGGCTTCTCTTAGAAACTTCTCTTGCTCTATAAGGTTGGATGGGAGAACATCATACACATCAGTAAAAACATCTGCAACTGGAGGTTTTTCAATTCTCTCTGCCACTTGAATTGCGTTTAATAGCTGTTGTAAATAGTTGTCAGTGAGAACCTTTTCCAGTGAACCACATAAACTTTCAAATGCAACCTGATATGGAGGTTTAGACATTTAGTATAGCATTTCAGAATACTTTTATCTTTAGATGCTTACCTGCTTCCTCACATTGCTTCTGAGGTCTGACTCTGCTTCATTACTCCACCAACCGTTGCTTTCTACCCATTTTCGTAATCTAGTAACAGGATCCCGTGCTGATCTCCACGTTTCAATCTCATCAATTGAACGATACTTTGTGGAATCATCTGATGTGGAGTGATGTCCTACTCGATATGTTAGAGCCTGTTCATAGGGAAAAAACAAAAAGCCAATATGAGCATGCCCAGCAGATGAAATTGTCAAACTAAACCCAAAGGAAAACAAGAAAAAGGGGGAGAAATATTCTCCTGTTACCTCTACTAAGATCGGTCTATGTTTGCTGATTGCCATTTCACGAGCAGCATGAACTGCAGTATACATTGCCAGAGCATCATTACCGTCTACACGAATGCTTTGAACTCCATAAGCCTGTCCTCTAACAACAACACCATCACCTGCCGATAAATAGAATGCCTCAGAGAAAATTGCTTTCAAATGTAGCAAGCTTTATTTACTAGGATTTCCCAAATATGAGAATGCAGAAGAGGGAAGAATACTTCGAAACTGGTCTGAAAGGGGAGTACTAATGGCCCATCCATTGTTCCGACAGATAAATATAACTGGTGCCTCCATGACCGCCGCAAAATTTAAAGCAGCATGAAAATCTCCCTAACAATATTTGATGCATATTAGAAAAAGAGAAACTCAGCAAAATTCATTGAGGATAAAAGGTCCATGTAGTTACTACTGGAAATAATAATCAAAGCATCTCTTTGCTGTAAGAAATGAATAGTTACCCGAATGAAAGAATACTAACAACAAATCATTAAATAAAAATGCCACTCTTGGAAGCTTAATATTCTGCAGGTAATTAAACAAAATGGTCCAAAGATGATGGAAAATAATAGCATGTAATGGTTTTGCTTTTTCAGAGGAGATATACCTCACTTGATCCACCATCGCCAAAATAAGTGACAACACAAGCATCTTTCCCATCCATCTTTAGAGAATATGCAGCACCAACTGCATGGGGAAGCTGTGAGCTGGAGAGCAATAAAATATACTTCGATGAGTAACTAAAAAATAGAGAGAGAATAACAACAACAGCAGCCTCATAACTAGAAGTACAACAGGTTTTTCATCTTACGCAATTGTTGATGCTACAGTGAAGTAATTGTGCTTTTTTGATCCATAATGGGCAGGCATTTGCCTACCTTTGCAATCATCACCTCTATTACTAAAACATTGGTTTGCAAATTCTTGAAGAGTGAATCCACGCCATAAAAGAACTCCTGGCTCTCTATACTGCATATAGTAATAAAGAAAACAATTTTTAATATCATTTAAGCTTGCCCAACATAAGGTGGAAATGTTCAAATGGATGCATAAAAGAGAAAGCTTGCAGCAGTTCTTCATCAGGAACAAAAAATATAGAGAAACGTCGTACAAGCATGTGCATGTTAATTGGATGTGTGTGCTTGCACATGCATGTAAGGGAGAGGTAGAGTGATGGTGATGGTGATGGTGTTGGGAGCCCAAGGAAGGCTGCTCAATGAGCTTGTAACCTGATGAACAAGAAAATCAATCAACAAGTGCTGCTACCAATGCAATTGAAGAAATCATGTTTTCCACCATTTTAAGCTCGCTTGTCATTAAGACTTCATACATTCAAAAGATAAAAAGTATCTTAACCGCACAAGGAAAAAATGCCCAAGGGGAAAAGTGAAATTGAACTCATGGGCACAGGAAACATATTCAAAACAATCGAAAATAACTACTGATCTAAAGGAACATTCTAAACACACATGCATAGGTTTGGGTTTCAGCGTGTATGTGTCTCCATACAATAGAGAGAGAGAGAGGTGCTTTAGGGAAGTACAAATGTCTATGTATGAACCAGTCACCTGAGGGACAACAAGATCATCAATTGTGAGAGCTGCAGCTGATGCAATGTTGATGGCTTCTTCACCAACTGTTGTCACATAGAATGAAATTCTTCCTTGTCTCTGTGCCTCATAGAAGATAGTGTCCATAGTTTGAAGTGTCACCATATCAATATACATTTTCCTAGCAATTTCCTTGCCGACCTATTTAAATAACAATCTGTAAGAGCCTTTTCTAGTGGACTTAGAACTGGAACAGGGTAATATACATAGATATATCAATAATGAGCAACAATTTTCCACCGAGGAGGAAGCAAGGAAAATAGGTAAGCATACCACTGTATAGTCACTATTCTCAATTAGCTGACCATTGTCATCAAGGACACGATAACAGGGTATCCGCTCCTCAGTAGATCCAAATAAGAACCTCATTTCTGGAGTGAATGCAACCTTTCCTCCAGGAAAATCCAAAACCTGCCGTAGAGAAAGGGAGGTTACATGGATACAAATACATTTGTGTCCATAGACACATGCATACATGATGCATCCAGCAAAAACATTGTCCACTTTTGAAGTAACTTAGCAATAACAGTCTCTGAGACTTGTATAGTTTCCCAGTCCATTCTATAGTGATTCCTACAGAATAGCATGTAAACATTCTTGACCTTGTAATTTATCAATCATATGACACCGAAATGCCACATTATGATCCCCTATTATACACACATGTCATAGTTAACCAGATTAATTATAATATATCTTCAGAAGCATATAAACATCTGGTAGTCACTAGTTAAGGGTGTTAAGACTTATGAAGTAAACAAGAAGTATTCTGCTCAGAGCACATTACTAAACTTACCAAATAAAGAAATTATATTGCAGAAAAACCTATGACATTTGCTACCTACAATTTCACTGCCATAGCAAGAAGCCCCATCAAGTACCAAAAAAAGTATAACTTGAACAGTAACAGTGCTATCCTTGATTTTCTTGTTAACTCCACAACCTCCCACAAATCCGTGATAAACTTCCTGGTAAGTAATTTGAGACTATTTTTCCTTTTCCATTTCAACAAAAATTTTCATTGAAAATGCACTAACTATAAACATATTTCAGCATTCAACAATACGATTGGCGATAAAGCAACGATTTATATTAAAATTCTAGAAGTTAATAATCTTTAATACACAAAACAAAACAACTAAATTGATTTTTTCCCACCAACTCCATTATTTTCACCCTTTGAATACCAAGGAAAAACGAAATTCTCTCTAATTGATTCCCGATGGTAAAGCCACCAACGAAGCGAGAGAGATACATTCCCTCTTTCAGAAACCCAATGGGTAGAAATTTGTACCTGATTGTTGTAAAGGCTGCTATAGTGGGAACCCAACTGTTCGCTATCAGCTTTGAAGGATACAAACCGGCAGGACACTTTGTAATAGAAATTTGCTTCTGGGTTCTTGAAATCTTGAGCGAATAGAACTTTTGATAGAGTTTTGCTATCATGGGTTGAAGAAGAAACAGAAGTACTGCGGTTGAGGACACACAAAAGACCCATTCTTGATTTGACATGGTTAGCAATTGTTCTTGTATTTCTTATACAGAGAGCCATGAGAGGAACAGAGATTGTTGCTCTGATTTCCGATAGCAAGGATAAGTGAAAAGTTACAGAGATTAGTGAGTGAGAAAGACCACATTTTTGTTTTTGTTAACAATAATTTACATAAGTTGGTTGTGGATAGTTACCTCGTTTCGCACCTTCAGTAATAAGGTTGCATTACCACGTGAGTATAAGAATACGTACAAGTTTTCGTGACAGCGAACTTAGCCGGTCACCGGGAGGGAATGACATTGACCGGCGCTAGGGGTGAGAGTGGGCCAATTCAATTAATTTGACTAACAACTAATTTGATTTCGTGAATAAATATTTTATTAAAAATTTTATTAAAAAAAATTAAATTTTTATTGATAAGTTAAAAATTATTAGACTCATAAAATTATATTATTTTAATAAAATATATAATAAAATTAAAAATAAAAAATATTTTAATTTTATTTTAATTAAATAGCAATTAGTAATTTTAATTATTTTTATTTTAATTAAAATTGATTAATCATAAATTTTCATTAGATTTAGTCAAGTAATTAGGTTTTATTTTTTTTATTTTTTTATTTTCAATACATTTAATAATTAAAATCAATTCAACTAAAATAATTCGATTAAAATATTAATTAAATTAATTGCTATTTTCCAAACTATAGTCTAGATATAGGAAGTTTATGTGGGGGAAAGTTAGGTTTATATAGGTTAGGGAACCTCACGTACTGTATGGTTCGAAAGTAACTTTTGTTTTTTTTTTTTTTTTTTTTCTTTTGGGTGTAAAAGCTATCTTTGTCAATGATAATGTGGTGAAATTTGTATTAATGAAGTTAATATAAAATAATAACCTGGTAGTATATGACTCTTTTTATAGAATGATATAAAATAATACAAAATTAAGGAGAAGAAAGAGAAGGAATAAAAAACAAAATATGGGAGAATACGAGAGTATTATTCATGAGAAGTCACACATACATACATATATATAATTCTATAAGTAGAATTCTAATAGAGTCCTATACAAATAAGAAAGATAGGATCCAAAATAATTAAAAGTACAGACTTTTGACCCATATAGGATATCTACTTATTTTATAACAATTCTCGTTAGATGTCGATTCTTTAAAGAATAAAGAATTTACATTGTTAAAACTTTATTAAGAAAAAACCATGTGGGAAAAATATCTTATAAAGGAAGGAGTGTACATTATTCTTTTCTTAAATACGCATTGAAATACTGTCTCATTAAAAATTTTTACTAAAAAAATATGATGGAAAAAAACTTGATTAAAAGGAAAAAGAGTACAGTGTGTATTTACTCCCCCTAAAAAAGATAAATCTTGAGATCTTTGAGTTTGTGTACTCCAATTTTGTGCGTCAATTTTTCAAAACTTACGGTAGAAATATAAAGTACGTTGATGAGCAAATCAATAATATCGTCATTTGAGTTATTGAACTTCAAGATTATCATTTTTTTGTAGATTATGAGCCAAGAAAATTTTTTATAAAAATAATCTTCTTGTTTTCTTAAAGGGAAAATTATAATTATAACCTCAAGTTTTGACTTAACTAACTACTCTACTCTCAAATTTTAGAAATAAAACTAACATACACATGTATTTTAGGTCCGTTAAACAATAATGTTCTTTCATCCAATTTTCTAAATTTCGGATCTTAAAACCTTATGCAATTACAAATATAATCTTAACTTAAAAAAAATAAAAAAAACACGAAGGCAAAAAAGAGAACAAGAACCGCCTCTCTTCTTTCACCATTGTCAACTGTTTTGAAAGAAAAACAAAAGTCCAGAAGTGAATACTCACAAGAATTTCCATGGATTAGAGGAAGAGGGTGATAGTGCGAACCCTTTCTTAAGTAGCGTTGCTGTGGTGGAGAAAAAAGAGACTGCTGGAAACGATTGGTAGTCTTTGCGAAAAAGGTAGAAGTATAACACTCTCTTTCTTTTGATTATTTCATGGAAATCATTTTGATTTAGTAGAAATCAATTTTTTCGATGCAATCTAGATACGTTAGGATTAAATTGTTTTTGTATTTGGTAGAATGTGTGTAGTTGTATGCTAGGTTTAACTCAGTGATGCCCTTTTTTTGAACCTTTTTTTGAAGGATGGCAGGGCAAGAGTTGTACAATTTCTGCATCAAATATGAGGAGCATGAAGCAAGCATTTTGAATGTAGATAGAGACGAATATTCACATCTACAATTGGTGAAAGATATTTATTCAATATTCGATATTCAAGATAACTTTATAGATATAAAGTTTGGGGTGAATTTTCTTATTGAATCTGACGCTAATTTGATGTGCATGTTCTTTGTACGATTCTTCTCGTGAGGTGCATCTTATTGTAACTGGTAGAGATGTTCAACTAATTTCTATGGAGAAACCTGATGATGGTTTTAATGTGGAAGAAATATTTTCAAATGTCAATGTGTATTCCAATGGTGAAGTAGATGTGCAATCACATCCTATTTTCATTAAAGTGGGAGGAAAGGCAAGCGATGCAAATGTGGAATTTTGGAAAAAGTTGACAGTTGATGCTAAAATGGGGGGAATGCAACTGATGCAAATGTTGAAATTGGAGAAAATCTGATAATTGATGCTGAAGTCGGGGGATGCAAATGTGGAAGATGTGGAAAATATGATAGTTGATGCTGAAGTTGGGGTCAATGCAAATATGGCAGATATGGAATTTGAGGAAAATGTGTCTATGTGTGTTGATGCCGAAGTTGGTGCAACTACTAATGTTAATCCTAGAATTGATGTAAATGTGCAAATTGATTATGGGATTAGGGGGAATATGCAAAATGATGATGTGATTGGTATGAATGTAGAAAATGATGTTGGAATTGGGGGAATTCAAACTAAGGCAAACTTAGGGAAAGAAGTGGGAAGTGTTCACACTAATGCAAATGCTGAAATAGATAGGGGTCAAGGAAATAGGGGTAGCTATATTTATGGTTCTAGCATATGGGAAAATATAGGGGCAGAATCACTTATGTATGACATGTGTAGGCCTACTATAAGAGGTAGAAGGAGGGTTTCAGGGAGAGTTAAAGGGAGGGGTGATGAGAGGAGCGGTGATAGAAGTTTTAGGAGAGGAAGGCATCTTGGTTTAAAAGGGGAGAGTAAGAAGAGGTTCAACTTTTTGAACAAATAGGAATCAAATTTCAAGCAAAGTTGATCAAGAACCACCTTCTAAAGCTCAAAATAATGTTGGGAATGCCTCAACAAATGAGGAAAACACTCCTATTAGGACTTATATATTTACAAGATTAAGATCAAACCTTAATCATGTACTAACACCAACACAAGATAAGGGGCAAAATAGTGATAGTTCAGATGAAGATTATGTAGGCTTTTCTAATAATGACAATGATGAAGTAGAGGGGTTTCCATTCGACTTTGTATTTCCTGAACCTGTTGTTGGATGATCTAGTGGATATGGGGAGGAAGATATTGACGATGACAGTGACAATATGAGCAGTGTGAATTTAGGAGATGATGAGAGGCCTCTTACTATCTTAGATAAATCAAATTTGGAGGAAGACGATGGAAAAAAGAGAAAAAAAAGGAGAAAGGTTGACCCTTTAAAAAACGCATATGCTAATATATTCCAAAATCCAAATGATGGAGATATTCAATTTGAAGTGGATAAAGTATTTCCCAGTGTTGATGTGTTAAGAGATGCATTAAGGGACTGTCTAGTTAAAGGAGTATATGTGATTAAGGGATTAGGAGTCAACCTGATAAAGTGACTGTGAAATGCAATAATGGAGGTTTGTAGTTAGAAATGTCATGCTTTCTGCTTGAGTGATTAAATAACTTTCATGGTTAATACATTACAAAATGAGCATCAATGTGTATGGCTAGTCAAGAATAAGAACCCAAATGTGAACATAAGATGGGTGAAGAAGAAGTTGCAAGAAGAACTTAAGATAGATCCTGGCATTAGTTATGAATTAATGGCTAGGAAGTTGTAAAGAAAACAAGGTATCACTGTGTAACCATGGCAACTCTATAGGGCTAAGGCACAAGCAAAATAGGCAATAAATGGTTCCAATTCTAAGAGTTAAAATCACTTAAGAAGATATATTGCTGGTTTGATGAGTAGTAATCTGGGCACATTTATTAAATTTAAGCCTAAAGTTAGAAATAATGAGGATGATCCAATTGTATTGGGAGATTACTCATAAGCTATAAGGAACTGAAGGATGGGTTTTAAAAGGGGTGTAGGTCATTCATTAGTCTCGATGGGTGCCATTTAAAGGAGCTATATGGAGGGATTTTATTAGCTGCAGTTGTGATGGATGGTAATAAGGGGTTCTGCCTTTGGCATTTGGAATTGTAGAGGCTAAATGCAGTGCATCGTGGGGCTTTTTTATAGACTATCTCCATCAGTGCATAGGATTAGGGTACCTAGACAAACCTTGGACCTTTATGTCAGATATACAGAAAGTAAGTGGTTCAAATTTTTAATTATTTATTGGGTCATTTTTTCAATATATGCATGTAAATTCATCATTATCTTTGAGGTTTATGTTTGCTAATGTTCAATAAAATGGGCTCTTTTTTTAATATGTGCATGTGACTTTGCCTAAAAGGGCTTTAATATGTGCATATAAATTCATCGTTGTGTTTAAGATGTATGTTTGCTTATATTCAACTAAGTGGGCTCATTCTTTAATATATGTATATGACTTTACCATTCACTTTTAATATGTCCATATGACTTTATCATTGACTTTTGATTTGTGTGCCTTTACTAATGTTAAGCATAATGGACTCATTTTTTTTGCTAATTGTTGACTATGAAGCATGTGCATTCTTGACCATTAGTTCTGTCGGAGGTTAATTGATGTTGTGAAATTAATACATTGTTCTTATTAAATTATTTTTTTTATGGATGATGGCTTTAATTATTTTTATTTATTAAATTAAAACTTTGATATTTTCTAAAATAATGTATTAATTTGACAAATGATATTAAATATGCATATAAATAAATACCATTAATTCTTAACCATTATTCTGTCATGGGTTAATTGATGCAGTGAAAAATTGGTTCTCAGATTTAGTGCATAGATTTTGTTGTAAGCACATAGAACAAATCTTTAAGAAGGAAATTCCTAGTTTATTATTGAGAAATGAATTTTGGGCATGTGCAAAAAAGTAATTACTTCCAACAATTTAACTTGCATATAACAAATATATAAAACAAGTTAGATGGAAAACTTGCTGAATGTCTTTTAAAAATTCCACTCAATCAAAGGTGTCGACATGCATTTAGGGCTGAGGCAAAAAGTGACCATGTCAGTAACAACATGACAAAGTCTTTTAATAGTTGGTTTGGCAAACTTAGATCCATGCCTATTGTGAACCTCCTAGATACTTTTAGGAAGAAGTGTATAGTTAAAATACATAAAAAGGCTGTAAAGGCATCATGTATGGAGGACAGATTGACACATAAAATTAAGAAAGAAGGACCATTCACTTTTGCTATTAACCTTGAAAAGAAAGTATGCAACTGTGCATGGTGGGAGAAGTCTAGTATGCCTTGTAAGCATGATGCCATGTTATGCATAGCTTACGATAGAACAGATGTGGAATGATTTTGTGATCCATACTTCATAGTGGAGAAATATGTTGAAACATACTCAAGTCACATTCATCCTATGCTTAATGTTAACTATGGAAGTATTGAGGAGAATGAGAAGACAAAGCCTCCGAAGGTAAAAAAAAGGGTTGGTAGGCCAAAAAATAGGAGGGTTAGACACGATGATGAAGGATGTCCTGCAACTGCAAGCACAAGGGCTACAACAGTTAGATGTAAACAATGCAACCAATTAGGCCACAATAAGAGGACATGCAAATCTGCTCTATGAAGCCAGTAGGTATTACTAAACACTCCAACATTTTACACTTAATTAATATCTACTTTTACTAACATTGATGCTATCTATTCACATTTGCAGTTACAAAGACAAAGGGGAAGGCATCATGATGCTTTTGGATCTAGAACAAGACAAAGAAGGAGAAATGCAGAAGCTATAGAAACTCCACCGTAGGACCTACTGTAGATTTAAGGACTATAAAGAGTCTAGCTTTTAGGAACTTTTTGACATTTTGGCATTTTTGGATTTTGGAAATTTTTGTTATAATGTAAGTGGTAGGTGACATAAACTCCACAGATATTATATTGTGTATAGAAAGATATTTTATTTCTTCATATTAAAAGAGATTTGTAATCAAAAATCAATGGGGAATGTTGTTCCAGATTTCTTATGGCAAATGTGAAATAAAATAATTTTTACGGATCAATGAAAACTTCCATAATTGCTTTGTCAGCTTCATCTCAGTGTTAATATTTTCAGTAATTTTTTTTTACTGTTACTTTTCATTTTCTGAATTTATAAACACATTATCATTTTAAACAAAATAGTCATTGCATTAAGCAAATTCAGTTTATTCATTACTCATAACATTTAATTGTCAACTACTACACCATTGAATCACTACCCACCAAACATTGAAGATTCAACTTCACAATAGCTACCCTACCATAAACACTACAAAAAGAACCTACAAAAACCCAACTATCCATTTAACCCTTCTTGCAAAGCAGAAACAGAACAAGGATGAAATTCACTACAGTGCAAATCAAGCACAAAGCAAGAACAATCTTCATGTTCCCAATTAGAGAATCCAACCCATCCAACTTGCCATGAATCTGCCTATTTTCATCATTCTGGTGTAGAACATCTTTCAGGTTAAGTAGATCTCTTACGGTGCTGTTCTTTAGATTTCTTGTAAAAATTTCATCCTCCACTGAATCTCTAGCCATTGTTGGCTCCCTAAAGCTCTCAACGCACAAATCAACTAACTTGCAGCACCTAAGAAAACTTCCACACTCATTATTCTGACAAAAGTAATATGGTTTGTGCTTGTTCTTGCTTGTCATAGAAATTCTAATCCCAGCTCGCTTCCCACATTTGCATATCGTGTTCATAAGTCTACTCTCATTTCCGCAATCAGTTGCACTAGAAGAAGATATGCTCCTTCTTTCAGCCATTGCAAACCCTTATCCTATTTCTTTTTCTTAATTTTTCCCACCTTTTTCTCCTTCCCAAACATATTTTACCAATTTAAAAATATAATATAGCTATGTGAGGGGTCCTTTTGCCATAGATTTTGTTCTCTCTCATTGGACAACTAATTATTTTGTTGACTTGCTCTATGAAATTGAGAAAAATGAATGAAAGAACATTATTGTTTCACGGACCTAAAATATAGGTGTATGTTAGTTTAATTTCTAAAATACGAGGATAGAGTAGTTAGTTAGGTCAAACCTTGGGGGTATAACTATAATTTTTTCTTTCTTAAATACATCATTCCTTCAAGAGAAATGATTGTACGAAATATTATCTCCATGTAATATTGTTAAAATTTCTTTTTTCTAGAGAATTAGACAGCATGTACTATGAACAAACCCATTCTTACCATTCTTTATGAGTTGTTAAAGTATTTAGATGACTAAATGAAGTAGTAACAATGCTTTATCCATTGAATGCTATGAAATAATTGTACCTCCATATGTAAATGAACTTCTTGATTATAATCTAAAGTAATATTAATTTCATAAGTAACCTGGATTTTCATAACCGATCAAAACTGATTTTGATATGTTAGTTATAATATAACTCATATATATCGTGTTATTGAGATGTCAAAATATATGTTTAACTCTATTTAATTTATTCATATCTAGAAAGAACTATATCTTGCTAATAAAATTTATAAAAATAAAGTCACGTATAAATAGTAAGATATATTAGCACACTTTTATTGCACTAAGATATGGTACTTCAGGACCAAGAGTTCTTCATAATTTTTCTCAAAGTGAAAAATGGTCATCTTTTCATCAAGTAATCCACTATTATCCACATAAAATCATTTGAATATGTAGATTCATAGATAAAATTTTATTTATGAAACGCTCAATCTTCAGGTCGAGACAAAAACTTTATATTTTCAATATTTTTTATCTCAAACTCTTCCCTTAAGAAATTTATAATCTTTGGAAACTCTTTAGAAATTTCAATAATATTCATAAACCAGATAATAACAAATTCATATTCAAATATCTCTATAAAAATTCATGAACATATATATTCACTAATCAAGAGATCACTTTACTCATGATAATATATAAAGTAAATATTAAAAGTATGCTTTCAATAATAAAATATTATAAAAAGAATATAACCATAAAATAATATCATATTTTCTTAGTCATAAACATTATTAAGGCAATTATACCATATGTATTGAGATTTCTTTAATCCATATAAAAATCTTGAATATATTTCTTGGGGTCTCGATTTGATTGTTTCAAGCATTTTTAATACTTCGTGAATATCATTATCCACTAATCTATATAGAGTTCTATAATATTAGGTTAATAAATTTCTCGAGAATTTAACTTTATGCTTCAAGCAACTAGAATCCTCTAGGGATTTTCATATAGATATGTGCATCAAGTTAGCCATATAAATAGACAACAATTAATTCATTTGACGTATTTAGAATCTTCATAAATTTCCAGACTAATGAAATATCAAATTACAATTGTATTCACCATATGAGGGTACTTCTCCTCAAAATCAATGCCAATATTTTTGTGAAAAACATGTGCATCAAGTTTGCTTTATATCTCATAAGCCCATTTCAATTTTGCACAAATTTATATTTGTATTTTGCTAACTTGACATCTCTTGATGCCCATAAAATTTTAAAATTTACTTTCAAGTAAATTCAAATGGCATATGTGCTATTCTATTTCAGCTAATCAATTTTACGTTTATATTCTGTAATAGACTAAACTCAATATTCTCATCATTTTTCACAATTTCAAGCGCTATACTATGTAAATATTGTCAATATTTCTTTTATATTGATTCCATCTTGTCCTGACATTGCATAATTTATAGAGATCTCAGAATTTTCACTTATTTTAGGTTTCTTCGAGAAACTTATTAATAATGTCTATGATCTCTTTTAGATTTTATTTTTCTAGAGCCTGACTATCTTAAATATTTGCTCATTTTCTTTCATTTTTGGAATCAATCTACTATGCTTAGACATATCATAGATTTATTAACATGGGCAGTTTATCCTTTAGGAACTTCAATTATAATATGAGCAATTTGTAACTAGTATGTGGGATTTAATTATCTCTTTTTGGATAAGTAAATATTTCTAGCAAGTAATTTATAATATTTTATAAATAAATTATTTTTTAAACTTTTAAATTCATACTGCCTGGTATGAGGATCCAGATAAAATAATGATAATTCTTTTCCGATCAATGATTCTTCTAGTTGCTTATTTTCTTCCCCTAATATTGGGATCCATAATAATTAGCAAATATAAATTTCTTATTTGAAAGTTTTAAATATTTAATCATAAATTATAACCAACATATATTTTGAATATTCTTTTGAGTATCCATCTTAGTGCATTGTGGTGGAGCAATTAGAATATATACCGCACATTTAAAAATTTCTCAATGAGCAATATTTGGTTCCTTATCCAAAGTCAATATAAAAGCGAGAATTTATAATAATTTGTTGGCTTGATGTGAGTAAATGCTACTACATATAATAGCAAGTCATTCTACAAAAATAAGGAGATTCATTCTCATAATAATTGTCTTGCAATTAATTGCAATCATTAATAAATGATTTTACTAAATTATTTTTGAGTAATGAATAAAAGCAATAACAACAGATTGTCGTAAATTATTTCAATTAACACATGTTATACTCATTAAAGGCTAATGTGCAAATTCATCATTATTCTTAAGATAAAATTATTTTAATAGCATAATTTGAAAATTGTACTTTTAATCATTTGCAGAAATGATCATGCAAACTTCCGGTTACATATTGATAATAATTTTTGCAAATTTCAAGTTGCAAGTTAATAATAATCATGTATTATCTTTTGGATGCATATACAAAATATTAAAATAATCCACATGATGGATGAATTGCTGTTTAATAATTTTCCTTATATATTCCAAAACATGCAAGTAGTTCAACTTGAACTTTAGTTGGTGATTGTTTAATAATTAATTTGTTATGAGAATAATACCACACATGAAAAAATTCATTATAGTTGAGAAACTTCTAGTTCTTAAATAAATATCTATATAAAAATTAATTTTTTTTTCGCATCATTATTGATTGAGATGGTCTAATCGATCATGCTAAATTATAAAGTATTTAGATTTGTAAACTTATGGTTTACAATCATATTTATTTCAATTATTGTTTCTATATGATATTTATTTTAATGAATATCTTTGGAATAATGCATTATGCACATGCTTCTAAGTGGCAATACTTGCTTTCTGGAGCATTTAAATTTTCTTTTACTGCTAAAGCCAAATTTGCCTTTCAATATTTTGGTGCATAACCAATGTCCATATATGCACATTATTTGTGCCATTTCTAGTGGTAAAATTTAATCTTAATTATGTGGCCACAATAATTACTAAGATCATTACTTCAATTGTGATCTTATTAATATTCTTAATGACAAATATATCTTTGCTATTATTCATGTTCATGTCCATTTGTTGCATTCGTTTCAAGGAATGTTTCATGTCTAGTTAGACGAATTTCACTATCCTATGCCCATTATTATATATGGTTCGATTCACTTTAAGGAATGGAGTAGATCCAGTTGGACGGACTTCATGATTTTTTATTAAGATCTTTTTTATTTTACTCAATGATAAAAAGGATATAAAATAAATTCAAAACATACCTTCAAACTTGTCTCTCGATATTGCTACTCAGGAGCATATCCGATGTATAAATACCATTGACAATTTAGATCAAGAACTAATATAGCTTCAAATATAATAATGATAATATTTTAATTATATTTAAAAATAAATAAATAAATTCTCAAAATTGGTAGCACATTAATAATATATGTCAATATATAATTATAATTTATAATAGTAAAACAATAATCTTGATGTTGCAAAATCAAAATAACTTACAGTTTTATAATCTTATAATAATGCATACATTCATGTGAGTTTTTGGTTATTGTACCTTTGTTTCAAACCATTCCAAAAACAAACGGATATTTAATTATAAAATATTCAATAAAAGAGAATTATTATCTTGGAACTATTTTAATTCCTATAAATAATTTGTGATCATAGTATTAACAGTTTTAAATTCAAGCTTTGCAAGACTCGATAAAATAATAGTATTATAACAAAACAAGAATAATTTTGTTCAATAACAAATATTATGGGATAATTCACTAAAATAAAACATTTTATAATTAACTTATTATTGTAGAGATCAAACCTAAATCTCAAATTTACTTAATAAAAGAAAGTCAATAAATATTATATATCATTATTAATAACTATGAACATGAATAGGTATATATAATGGATGAAATAAATTGGTATACACTTAGATACAAAAAAAATAATAAAACAAAATAAAAACTTTTAGATAATTAATAACCCATAGTAGGTAAAAGTTGAAAATCAATATCTTGAAAGAAGAAAGATGAAAAACAAAAATAACATTTTATATATGAACAACTTGTTAAAATAAAAAAAATCTTTTCCACTCAATTTAATTAAAGCATATACTAATTAAGATAATTAATTAAAATAATAGATCCAAACAAATAATAATCGAAGTAATTGGTACTTAATAGAAGCAATCGCAGAAACAATCATTTGATTGTCAAAGCATGTGGTTAATATTGGTACTTAAATTTTTAGCCCTCTGGGCAAATACGAAAACAATCAATTGTCAAATATAAAAAAAAAACACAACCATAAAAAATTGTATTTCAACATTAGCCAATTTTAAATTATTGGTACTTAGTCGTTTAATTTTAGATCATGAATAATATTCGAATAACTATTGAGATAAAAAAATAAATTATCTTTTGGATGTAAACAAATTTAAATACTTCAACATCAACTTTGGTTGTCGCAAAGCACAAGTTATCCCAAATCTTTCTTTAAGCGATTTCTAATTTGATCTGGAGAGCCATAAAATAAAAATCAAAGTGGTAGAACAAAATCATGTTAGTAATATGTTATAAAACAATATAAAACTAAAGAGAAGAAGGAGAAGAAATAGAGAGCAAAATATGAGAGAATATAAGAGTGTGTTTATTATTCATGAGAAGCCACGTATATATAGTTACATAAGTGAAACTCTAATAGAGTTCTACATAAATTAGAAGATAGAATTCGAAATAATTAAGAATACAAGCTTTTGGCCCATATAAGACATCCTCTTATTTGATAACAAGGAATATTTTTAATTTAAAATGATTATTGGCTCGATAGAGTTTTCATTCAACAACCTTAAATTTATAGTTATAAGTAGAACTTCATAATATTGGTAGACCTCAATACATTTATAGATTCTACTAAGAATCAAGTGCTAATAAACTACTAACAGGAAGCATTTATTTTACTATTATATAAACAGGAAGCATTTGTTTTATTGTCATATAATAGGAAGCATTTATAGATAAAAAAATTTGATTAAAATCTTATGTCATATAAGCAGGAAGCATTTATTTTATTGTCCACAAACATATTTGCAAGGTATGAAAGTCCTTTGGCTTTTATGGTTGTTGTAGACGTTCAATTTTTGCCCCAAAAATATACTCGATGATGATAGCCTTTATTGCTAAAAAGAGGTTGAATCATCCAAGAAACTTGATCCTGAAGCAATGATCCGAGTCTAGAAAGTGTAACTCTTAGTACCTTTTTCACATTTTTGGCAAAATATGACCCATATGTGCATCTCAAATTTGCCCAAGACACGCCTCGGTGTCCTACGGCACTTTGTGCATTACCCTTATCATTTTCATAAAATTAGGTCGATTTGCTGGTGGGGCCCACTTGTGGGGTCCATTAGTGGTCCTTAAGGGGACCATTAGTGGTTCTTAAGGGGCCCATTAGTGGTGATGACATTTCTTGTGGTAGAACGAGTTTAGAATGTCCAATCGATTTGATTTTTGAACTAGTAATCCTAGGTTAAGAAATTGAATCTATTGGGTCCTTTTCACATTTTTGGGGTTCGTGCCAAAATAGGGTCCAAAAACGAGTCTCGGATACACACGGGATAAATTTTCATGACTTACATCGATACACATACCATTTGAAATGATTCCATAAAAAATCAAAAATCGAGTCATTTATGGGCATACCAGTGGGACCCATTAGTGGGGCCCAAGTGGGGGGTCCACATGCCACATAGGTAGTGAATACTGCCAGAATACCCATTTGTCTATAAATTCATCTCTAATTCTAGGGGTAAGGGATTGACATTTTGTTTAGTGAGCAAAACTTGTTTGAGAGAAAATAAAGAGCAAAAACAACAGAAACATAAAAATCAAACACAAAATCAAATCAAAAACACAATTTAAAATCAACTCTCTAGTAAAATCTTAAGGGTTTTTTTAGTTTAGCTGTGTGAGAGATTTTTTCTAAGATAACCAATGAGTTCTACAAACACAAACACTTCCAGAAACGAAATCAACACATAAACTTGGATCATCTTCAAAGATCAAGTGTTCTTGAAGTGTTCTTTATCAAACTTTAAGCAAATCAACGATTTTTCTTTAAAATAAGGTAACTGAGAGTCTAAAGTTCATCTCTTGCGTATTTCTATTTCATTTTGGTGTTAAATCATCAGAAATTGAGTTATTTGTGAGAGGAACCCACAAAAACTTGATTTCACTTAAATTTGCAGCTTTTTGGGTTGACTTGGCACCATTCATTCGCAAGTGGCGCACACCACATGCAAATGGCTTATGCCACTCGAGCCCAAAAATCTACAGATTTCTAGTTTTCTAACTTTTTGGGTTTTTTGACGTTTATGAACTCCAATTACCTTGGTATGGGATGAAAGTTACTTCCCGTGGTGTGAGAACATTAACTCAGAAGCCAAATAACATTAAAAACATTAAATCGTGCCTAGATTCTAATATCAAAGTGGGTTAGGCCTAAAAGTCCAAAATCCACATTTGATACGAATGAGTACGTTAATGATTTTAATAGTATTTCTTGCTAGGATTTGTGAATTTTGTTCATCTAACAAGATGAACATTGTGATCATGAGTTTGAAATAACATTAAAATTATTATATTTTATTTTCTAGAATTTTTTATGCACATTTAATTATTGTTCTATAATATGTATTATATGTTGTTTATCTAACTCATTAACAACTCTAACATTTTTTACATTAACTTATATTCTGCCATTTTATTATTTTTTTATTTTAATTAATTTATTTATCATTGAACTAATATTTGTGTTTTGATGATTTTTGATTAGTTTTTGCATTTATCATATTGTTTGAATGTGTGAATATGTTATAATAGTTGAATATATTTGTTGTAATTTCTAAAGTTTAACTTAATTTATTCATATGGATTGTAATAATTTTATTTGTATTGATTTGTATTTATTAAATGGGAAATAGGAATATGTAATGGGATAAATGGGTAGATTGTATTTTAATAGGAAGGGTTGTAATTCTTTTCTCCTTTCCCTTTCTTATGGATGTTTAATTTTCATGTTGGATGAATGTTTAGATGATAATAATTTGTTTGAATGACATTGTTTTCAAAATTACATTAAATGTTTTTTATATGAAATTAAATTAATATTGCAATGGATAAATAACGAATATTCGGACAACTAGAAGGCCGATTTTAGACTGGGCAGAATGGGTGCCTAACACCTTTCCATATTCATACCCAACTCCCAAACTCACTCTGGTTAAATCGGATTAATTAATTCCAAAGAATTAATTAATTTAAGAAATTTTTCTCTAGTTTAGTAAAATAGGATGGCGACTTCAAATAATTTTCAAAATCTTACCAAAATAAGGAAACACTTTCTGAGGATTAAAATGGGATTGGGAAAAATAAATTTTATTGAATAAATTCTATTTTTTCTCCTATTTACTACTTAGTACGACGACGAAGAATCAAATTATCAGTTGCTTATTCAACTTTCAACACCATTAGCCACAAAATTGATTATTTATAATAAAAAAGTTAAATTTTAAGAGACATTATATTTCAGAAATGTGTAGCTGGCTCATGAGGGAGAGACCCAGCTCCATTGGAAGCACCCCCTTTGTGTTTGTTTCTTTATATATAGAGAAAACCAATATTAATAAAGATGAAATTATCTATATAATCCAATAATTAAATGGTTAGAAAATGAAAAAACATTTTATATTACAATCTATCTATCACAGTGCTAGAACTTCGTAGCTTTTGGCACCCGTGTGGTGCCTAGGCTTAACTAATAATCTAGGCCAACCACGCATATTCCGGGGGTCTTAGCATATCTGTATTCGAGCTTAAAGCCTTTGAGTATCTTGGGCAACATAGAAGTGCCTACATCTAAACCTTCACGTTTTCGAGAGATGCGCACTATGAGCTCTTGGCCCTATAGTGTCCATAGAGCTCCTTCCTATAGAGACATCAGCCCCTCTTGATAGAGGATGATGCTTGCAACCTAGCTCACTAGGGCTCATGTTCTCGTGCCGACCCCGGGGCGACAGAGAGCATTACATTGAGTCTCCCCTATCACATTCTTGGACCAAATACCATCCAACATGCTATTCTTGTCTCCAATAGTCTTACTTTGTCCATAAGATTACCATGGTGTGGCACCATGAGTAAGGATGTTGGAATCGCACCCTTACAATCTCCCCCACTTAAATGAATCGATGACCTTATCGATCGTGTTGCACCAACTCTGGGCACTCCAATTGTAATTATCTTATGTTCTAAGCTTCCTAATGAAAAGGTTCTACACATCTGCTTGTCGTGCTACTTCGTGAAAAACTAATCCGGATAAATTTGTATTGTATTTTTGTACTACTCTCCTCTTCTTTATTATTCTTCTAGGAATGTCATTCTTCCACTCGGCTACTACACATCATCACTAGGATCTTCCCATGTTGTGTGCTCTCCCCCACTCAAACAATCGACAACCTCGTCAAGTAATGTTGTGTGGTTGGATTTATTTCCACATCTCTCTATTACAATAAGGTTGTTCTTGGATCTGAAAATCTCTCTAGCATTGGTATTGTTTTGGGATCTGTATGTTATTATTGTGCTGGGATTGATCGATAATTTGCAATTCTCTCTACACTAGGGTGCTTCCTTCATTAACTAAGGTGCTTTTATGTCATCTGTTCGTGTTCAAGTGCCTTTTATCGCTCAAATGATAATTTGCTTCATACTACTTCGTGGTGTTGTTATATGTACCTTGCAAAAGAAGCAATAAAACCCAAAGTAGCCACGAGATAGAAAGATAAAAAAGTATCATGTGCATTAGTTAAACCAAAAGACATGAAAAAGAAATTTGAATGCTTCATAGCGAGCCACATATGTGGTTTTCAGTTTGTTCCCCTATGCAATGCGAACTTGGTGGTACCTTAATCGAAGGTCGTGACCCTAGGGCAAAGCTACTTGCTTGAGTCCCATATTTGCATGCAATATAGTACCCTTTTAATTTCATTATTGGCCTATTCTTCTAGCACCGTGTCATCATTTGAACACCGTCGATTTGTATTTGATGTATTTTCAATTGGAACTTTCACTACTCCGATTGTTGTTAATTTTTAGGTTGTCTCTTTATGCATCGTACTTGTCAACATAAGAAGCCATAACACATGTATATGTATAGATATGCATACATCTATGTAGTAACAATGTAAATCCAGTAAAGTAACAATAGTAAAGTAGCAATTCTATTTAGTTGTTTGGCATTCGATTCCTTTCTCTTGTCAGGGCTCGCAACGTCTTCAACTTGACTTATGCGCTAGCAGCCTTATGTTGTATTGGTGCACATATTGTGTAAAAGAAAAAAATTTTGTAGTCATGGTCATTACCCCCTTAGCATTATCATCTTTTAGCTACTCCCACAAGTAATATCATATCTACTAGTATAGTTAAGGCACACCTCTTGAATCTCCTAATTGGTAAGACAAACATTTTAAGCCATACGGGACATTAAAATTGCTGTCATTTTTATGCCTGCTACCAATTCATTTATGCCAAAGATTATTTTAGAAAAAAATCATTATTAGCTTTTACTAATGAAGAGAGGTTAATTTAACCTATCCAAGAATAATATTAAAGAAAAGGCCTTTCATCTACTAGTATAGTTAAGACACACCTCTTGAATCTCCTAATTAGTAAGACAAACATTTTGAGCCATATGGGACATTAAAATTTCCATCATTTTGATACCAACTATCAATGCATTAAAACTAAAGACTATTTCGAAGGAATATCACTATTGGGTTTTACTATTGAAGAGAGGTTAATTTAACCCTATCCAAGAATATCACTATTAAAGAAAAGATCTTTCATTCTCCTCAAAACTATTTGGCCCCATTCCTAGTGACTCATAATATAGTCTCGCAAGACATGAAGAGTTGTTTCATGGTGAATCTAACATCTTAAGCAATTATCATCATAATAAAGAACCCTTCTCTTTCTTTTGGCATTAGTAAAATCATGCACATTTAATCAAGGGATAGGTTTTATCCATTATGTCTCTTTAATTTCCATAATTTTATCCTAATTAAATTCATTATAAGCAACACGGACTTCCATATCTTTATAAGCGAGCTTATGATGGAAGCGACAAAGAATTGACCTTTTAAGGTTAAACACAACACCATATCATTAGTAAGACCATCATTTTTAGGAGGGCATGGGAATGATTTTATCATAATATCATTAACGACATATAATTTAACCACTTCATTCCTTCTCCCATACAAATAGATGTCATATACCAGTAATTTTCATTTAAAATTTTTATTCCTAAAGGGCCTTTTGTTTACTATCACATTATCCAGCCAAAACTAAATTATGAATGACCACGGTTTGGCTCCAGATCAAAATTGAACCGGAACCAAATCGGTCAAAATTAGAACTGAACCATAGTCAATGGTTCAAGATTTCAAACCGTAATCGAAATAAGCGATTTAAGGTTCAGTTGCACTTCCTTATATTTGAAAATTAAAACTGGTAGTTCTGATTTGAAACCTATATATATATATATATATATATATATATATATATATATATATATATATATATATATATATATAAACATCACACAAAATTTTTATTTATTAAAATATTTTTATT